>JAGWCC010001683.1:0-15918 GCA_022651775.1 Drusus annulatus | reverse complement strand
CTGCCGATCTTCACTCTATGGGTCAATGGATACAGGAAGGTGAGCGTTCGATATTCGAAACTGTGATTTCGGTTGCTACACCAAACGAGACTTTAAACGTTCCTGCTGACGAAGCCGACTTAGACGGATTGAACTTCTTAGCCGGCAAACGTGTCGACTTTGTAAACAAGATGGCTGAACTAGGTACACAAATTGCTCACGTAGATGGTGGAGTACCTAATATCAAGATAGAAATACCTCAATTAGATGCAAACTGCATCGGTCAATTGCTCTACTTCTTCGAAAAAAGCCTGCGGTATCAGCGGATATATGCTAGGAGTAAATCCATTCGATCAACCGGGAGTAGAAGCATACAAGAAAAAATATGTTTGCACTACTCGAAAACCGGGATTCGAAAAAGAAACCGAAGCTATTAAGAAAAGAATATAAAACCCCTCTTGAGAATAGGGGCTAAAATGAATAAAATGGAAAATAAAAAACACTTGCTAGGCATGACTATGGACGAGCTTCAAGCTGTGTCTAGCGAGTGTGGTCTACCAAAATTTGCGGCTAAACAAATAGCCGATTGGATTTACAACAAACGTGTATCTAGCATCGACGATATGACAAATATCTCGGTGGCAAACAGAACCTCATTGTCAGAAAAATACGATGTAGGGAGATACGCTCCGATCGAATTTCAAGAATCGAAAGACGGCACAGTGAAATACCTGTTCAAAACCGAAAATGATAAACTAATCGAATCGGTGATGATACCCGATGAAGAGCGCGCCACACTTTGCATATCCTCTCAGGTGGGATGCAAGATGAATTGCACGTTCTGCATGACAGGTAAACAAGGCTTTGCGGGAAATCTCACAGCCAACGAAATAGTGAATCAAATCTATTCGGTTCGTGAAACCGAGGCCTTGACCAACATCGTTTTCATGGGCATGGGCGAACCGCTCGACAATTACGACGAACTGAAAAAGGCACTCAATATCATCACATCCGACTACGGCATGGCATGGAGCCCCAAACGTATAACAGTTTCTACAACAGGCGTTACTCCTAAGTTGAAACTATTTTTGGAAGAGAGCAATGCCAATCTGGTAATTAGCCTTCATAGCTCCGATGCCAATCAGCGTTTGTCGATAATGCCTGTGGAGAAAGCCTATCCGATGAGTGAAATTTTGGAATTGTTGCGTCAATACGACTGGTCGCATCAACGACGCTTGTCGTTCGAATACATTATGTTTGATGGATTGAACGATACCCCGGCTTACTCAATCGAGTTGGTGAAAATGTTGCGCGGATTGGAATGTAGGGTCAATCTCATTCGTTATCATGCTATACCGGGCGTAGATCTCAAAACATCGAACAGAGAAAGAATGGAATCGTTCAGAGATTATCTGACTACCAAAGGCGTACCATGTACCATACGCACATCGCGTGGCGAAGACATTGCTGCGGCTTGTGGGATGCTGGCTAGCCCACTAAATCCGCCTAAGGGCGACTCAGGGAAAGCCTCTAATATGAATGATTAAATAAAAAACACTCTCGGTAAGTTCCCCTCGGGGGGAGTTGAGGGGGCTAATAATACAACGATGATAAAAGTAGGAATTACGCACGGAGATATAAACGGCATTGGCTACGAAGTCATACTTAAGACCTTTGCCGAAGGCCGGATGGACGAAATATGCATCCCTATCATATACGGGTCGATGAAGGTTGCATCCTTCCATCGCAAAACAATGAATATGGAACCGGTGAGTCTGCATCAAATCAATAATGCACAAGAGGCTGTGGTAAATAAGGTGAACATCATCAACTGCACGGATGACGATGTGAAGGTGGAGTTTGGAGAATCTACTCCCGGAGCCGGCAAAGCCGCATTCGATGCCTTAGAGCGTGCCTGTGCCGATTTGCAAGACGGAGTGATAGACGTATTAGTTACCGCTCCTATCAACAAAGACAACATACAGAACGAAAGCTTCCACTTTGCCGGACACACCGAGTATCTCGAAGATAAATTCGGAAATGGCGAAAGCAAAAGCCTGATGATATTGGTAAAAGACAATCTGCGCATAGCCCTAGCTACCGGTCATCTGCCTATCCACGAAGTGTCAGAAAAACTCACCAAAGAAAAAATAGTGGAGGCTGCCAATATATTTGGTGCGAGTCTCAAACGCGATTTCAGAATCATCAAGCCACGTGTAGCTGTCTTATCACTCAATCCTCATGCCGGCGAAAACGGTCTACTGGGATCGGAAGAAAATGATATAATCATACCCGCCTTGAAAGAATTGCAGCAAAAGCAAAAACTATGCTTCAGGCCTTTCGCTGCCGATGGATTTTTTGGATCAGGTGAATTCAAAAATTTTGATGGTATATTAGCCATGTATCACGATCAGGGACTTATCCCATTCAAAACGCTGGCTATGGAAGAAGGCGTAAACTTTACAGCCGGATTGCCCATCGTGCGCACATCACCTGCCCACGGCACAGGATATGGGATTGCAGGAAAAAACATAGCGTCGGAAGACTCGTTCCGTCAAGCTATTTACATGGCGATAGACAATTTCAAAAATCGCCGCAACTATGATGAGCCGTACAAAAACCCGCTTCGCAAACTCTATGTAGAACGAGGTGGCGACAATGAAGTGCTCGATCTGTCGGGCGAACATTAACAACTTGTATTACAAATTATTACAACAAGATGTCATCTATAAACTATGCAATACTAGCCGCAGGCGAAGGATCGCGTTTAGCGCAGGAAGGGATTGCCCTACCTAAGCCCTTGATACGGCTAAACGGCACAGAGATGCTGGGCAGACTGATCAATATATTTGTGAACAATAATGCCAAATCGATCAGCATCATTGTCAACAAAGAAATGACATCGGTGCAGGACTTTGTTCGCAATTTGAAAATCAATATTCCATTGAATGTGGTAGTGAAATCTACACCCAGTTCGATGCACAGCTTGTACGAATTGCGAAACTTTTTGCGAGACGACAAGTTTTGTCTCACTACGGTGGATACCATATTTAAAGAAGATGAATTTACCAAGCGCATCCAAGCCTTCATCGCCGACACCCAATGCGATGGCATGATGGCTGTAACCGACTACATAGATGACGAAAAACCACTCTATGTGGCAACGGACGAGGATATGAACATAACCGGATTTCTCGATCAGTCAACAGATTGCAAATACATTTCGGGTGGAATCTGTGGATTTACACCCAAAGCTATCGACACATTGGAGCGATATCTCCAATCGGGTCAATCACGCATGCGCAATTTTCAACGTCGGTTGGTTGCCGATGGCTTAAAGTTGAAAGCACAGCCTTTTGCCAAGATCGTAGATGTGAATCATGCAGAGGATATTGAAAAAGCAGAACAATTTCTGAATAGTTGAGAGAATAAATCTTATGACAAAAAAAATTATAGGTGTAAAGCGAGGAATTAAGTATTCACCCAATCATATAGGAAATGATGGAATGATATTTAATCTTACAGTAAATCATCTCAAGGACTTAGGGTATCAAGTAGAAGAATATACCGAAGCCGAATTTGTGTTAAAAAGCATAGAAGGGCAATGTATATTCGACATGGCTCGCGACAAGAGCACTATCAAACGCTTAAAAAAGCTTGAAGATCAAAAGACTATTGTGGTCAATTCGGGTTATGGTATCGACAATTGTATCCGTGGCAATATGACATCCCTCTTGCTTGGTAATAACATTCCCCACCCCAAGAGCATCATTATTGATGTAAATGATGATCCTACCGATCGTCTTCTGGAAATGAAAGCCAAAGCATACTGGATCAAACGTGGCGACTCGCATGCTATCCATCGCGAAGATGTGACTTATGCTCGAAGTATAGAAGAAGTGAAATCGATATTGAAAGAATTTGCCTTACATGATATACCCAATGCCGTGATCAATGAACATTTAGTGGGCGATCTTGTTAAATTTTGCAGAGTGGCTGATACCGACTTCTTCTATTGGTTCTATCCATACGACTTGAGCCATAGCAAATTTGGGCTCGAAGCCATCAATGGTGAGGCGCAAGAATATCCGTTTTTTGTAGAAGAGTTGAAAGAAGTGTGCGATCGTGCAGGAGAAATACTCAATGTTAAGATATACGGAGGCGACTGTGTGGTAGATACCGATGGTTCGTTCAAAATTATCGACTTCAACGATTGGTAGAGTTTTGCCCCATGCCGCAACGAAGCCGCACCCAAAATAGCAGAATGCATTCACAAACAGATAATGAATAAAAAATAGCCATCATTTGGCATGCTTATGGAAGATAAAAAACCTTCTCTCGAGTCCACACTCAAGTCTATAGATACCGAAGAGCCGATAGATATATATTTCTATCGCCCAATCGGATACCGCTGGGCATTGTTGTTTCAGAAATTGGGCATTAGCCCCAACGCTGTTACCATTGCCAGCATTTTTTTAGGTGTAGGAGCAGGAGTCTGTTTCTATTTTGATAATATATGGATCACATTACTAGGCATCGTTCTTTTGGTTTGGGTAAACTCATGCGATAGTGCCGACGGCCGAGTGGCTCGTATGACCAAGCAATTCTCTAATCTGGGGCGCATGCTCGATGGCTTTGCCAGCAACCTCTGGTTTGCATCTATATATATCGCCATTTGCACCCGATTGTATCCCACCTGGGGTGGATGGATATGGGTATTGGCTCTGACAACAGGATATTTCCATGCCAAACAGGCCGCTATGGCAGACTATTATCGCAATATACACTTGCTTTTTCTCAAAGGGAAATCGGGAAGCGAGTTAGACAATACAGTAGAGCTGACAGCTAAATATAAAGAACTGAGTTGGAAAAGAAATTTATTTGCCAAGCTGGCTGCCTTTTTCTATCGCAACTATACCAAAGATCAGGAAAATTAGTCTCCGGCATTCCAGAAAATGTTTAAAGTAGTACGATCCACCTTTGGCGACACTATTCCCGAATCGTTCCGCACAGCATTCCGAGCCAAGAGCCTTCCGTTGATGAAATGGACAAATATTTTGTCATTCAATACCAGAGCCATTGCCTTATGTATAGCTATGCTTGTAAAACAGCCTTGGGCATATTTTGTGTTTGAACTTGTGGTTCTCAACACCTTATTGGTATACATGGTCAGAAAACACGAACAGATGTGTAGCGACTAGCGAGCTGAAATCAAAAAAGGAAAATACGACGTAAATTAATTATGAATGATGAATTATATATTATGAGTGATATATTCACTGCTGATAATTTATAATTCATAACTCATAATTTATAACTCATCATTTAAAAACATGTTTGAACTAGATAAAGTTAAAGGAATTATCTTCGACTACGGAGGCACAATAGACAGCAATGGAAAGCATTGGGCAGAAGTATTGTGGGACAATTATCAGAAAGGGCAAGTCCCCATCACCAAGGAGCAATTCAGAGAGGCCTACGTGCATGTGGAACGGCATCTTGCCACACACCCTGTCATCAGCCCCGAAGATAATTTTAACGATCTGCTGATTAAAAAAGGTAAACTACAACTAGATTACCTCTATTCGGGTAATTATTTGACTGATAAGACGAAATATTCGGAATATCTGCTTGCTATCTCAACACAATGTTATAATTTTACTAAAGATTTGATCACAAGGGAAAAACCCCTTTTGAAACTACTACATGAAAGATACCCAATGATATTGGTATCCAATTTTTATGGCAATATTCATGCAGTATTAAACGATTTTGGGTTGCTCGAATATTTTGACAATATCATCGAGTCGGCTGTTGTAGGAATACGCAAACCCGACCCAGCCATTTTTGCGCTGGGTGTTGACGAACTCAATTTGCCTGCCGATCAGATTGTAGTGATAGGTGATTCGCACAGCAAAGACATCGTGCCTGCCACCAAAAATGGATGTCAAACCATCTGGCTCAAAGGCTTAGGATGGGGCGACGATGATGAGAATGCGATGGCAGACATCGTTATAACGGACTTCATGGAGTTGAAGGATGTTTTCGAATTAGGCATTTAGTTTTTAAGTTTACTAGTATACTAGAAATCTTGTAAACTTTGTAGCTTACACATTTGGTAATACCACAACGTTAGCAACAATGCTGTCTTAATAATGGAGATCGTTTGTATGATCGAAAAGCCCGGGTTGGGAGAATAAAATAAGACGTGTTGGTACTAAAGTTGTTTTATTATATAAATCGCGTTTTTATCCGAATGCGATTTAGGGGTTTAAAGGATTGCTGCGGGTTGCAGTGTATTTTAAAAATTAAAATTTTAAAAATGGGAAAAGTTCAAGTAAAAGAAGCCAACGGAAAACTTGGTGTTCTAATTGTAGGCGTTGGGGGTGCAGTAGCATCAACATTCATTGCCGGTACATTAATTGCTCGTAAAGGCTTAGGTGTACCTGTTGGGTCACTTACTCAATTGGCGACAATGCGTTTGGGAAAAAGAGAAGAAAATCGCTTCCCTAAAATCAAAGATGCTGTGCCTTTGGTAGATCTAAACGACATGGTTTTCCGTGGATGGGATCTATTCGAAGACAATGTATACCAAGCAGCACAAACAGCTGAGGTTTTGACCGACAAAGACCTCAACAAAGTAAAAGATGAATTGGCAGCAATCAAACCGATGAAAGCCGTATTCGATCAATATTTTGTAAAACGCTTACATGGCACTTACGTAAAATCGGCTCCTACCAAATGGGACCTGATGGAACAAGTAAGAGAAGATATCCGCAATTTCAAGAAAGATAACAACTGCGACCGTATTGTTATCATCTGGTGCAGTAGTACAGAAGTATTCACTCCACTAGGCGAGATACACAAAACGCTTCCTGCTTTGGAGAAAGCGATGAAAGAAAACCATGCTGATATAGCTCCTTCCAACCTGTATGCGTATGCTGCTGTGGCTGAAGGTGTGCCTTATATCAATGGTGCACCCAACTTGACGGTAGACATTCCTGCAATGTAGGATTTTGCTGCTCAAAAACAAGTGCCTATTTCCGGTAAAGATTTCAAAACGGGTCAAACGATGTTGAAAACAGTGCTTGCACCGATGTTCAAAACTCGTATGCTAGGTCTTAGCGGATGGTTCTCTACAAACATTTTAGGAAACCGCGACGGTGAAGTGCTTGACGATCCGGGATCATTCAAAACAAAAGAAGAATCGAAACTTTCGGTTATCGACAACATTCTTCAACCTGAATTGTATCCTGAACTTTATGGTAATGTATACCACAAAGTACGTATCAATTACTATCCACCACGCAAAGACGATAAAGAAGGATGGGACAACATCGACCTTTTTGGTTGGTTGGGCTACCCTATGCAATTGAAGGCTGACTTCTTGTGTAAGGACTCTATCTTGGCTGCTCCACTTTGCCTCGACTTGGTTCTACTATCTGACCTTGCGCAACGCGCAGGAATGTACGGAATCCAAGACTGGTTGTCATTCTACTTCAAGAGCCCTATGCACGCTCCTGAAAAAGTAGCTGAGCATGACCTATTCATCCAATGTGTGAAGATGAAAAATACACTTCGCAAAATGATTGGTGAAGAAACTGTAGATTACCTTGACTAATCGGTCAACGATCTAATAAAAAGAAAGGATGCTCATAACGGGCATCCTTTTTTTATATATCCTTGCAGAAATGTCAGAATCGTTTCAATTCCTGATAGAGCCGTTGTATGGGTAAGCCCATAACATTGAAGTATGAGCCGTTTATATGCTCCACGGCTATGTAACCGATCCACTGCTGAATGCCATAAGCACCCGCTTTATCGAAAGGCTGATACGTATCTACATAATATTCAATTTCAGAATCATTGAGTATGGCAAATCGCACCTCAGATGTGACAGCAAAAGATTGCTGTTTTCCTTTTGTGGTAATGCAAACCCCTGTTATTACCTGATGGGTATGCCCTGATAGTTCGCCAAGCATACGTTTGGCATCATCCGCATCGATGGGTTTACCATATACTTTGCCATCGAGCAGAACAATCGTATCGGCAGTAATAAGTAAAGTGTTGCCTTGCAATAGATGGCTGTAAGCACCAGCCTTTTCTTTGGCTATATAGACAGCAATATCTTCGCCTTGCAGCGATAAGGGATACGACTCATCCAAATCGGGGAGAGTGAGTACACGATAATTTATATCTAATCCTGAAAGTAATTCTTTTCGGCGGGGCGAATTGGATGCCAGTATAATGTCGTAATCGGCAAAGCTCATAGCCTGCCCTTTTTGGATGTCCAACTCCAGTTAATCACCTGTCGGAGACGATGCAGAAAACGTTTAGATGGTTTGTCGCGCAAGTAAGATTCGATATGTCGCTTCTTCTTTTCTTCCAATATTTCATCTACATTGATCAGTATACCTGTCTCCTCCACATTGCCAAACTCGTCATTGACAGCCGTACCAAAAACTTTCATATTGGGCGAAAGACTCATATAAGCATTTACCAAAGGCGGAATGTTGAGACCAAATTTGCGGACAACGGCATTCAATATTTTATAATCGAACTTGAATGAGTCGCCCGTAAACATCCGTTCTAATTTTTTCAAGCTTGTTTCTATTTTCAGAGCTTGCTTGGGGTAAATCAATTTTTCGTGATCGGGGAAATAGAGATTCATAAAATAGAGAATCATATCACGGGCATCGGTATTATAGGTGTCATACATGGTCACCTTACCAAAAAAATATTTCATCGACGGATCGGCTACCGACAGTGCACCTAGCCCATCCCAAAGATTGTCTAAGGCAAAAATGCCTTTCGCCCCTGCCAGTGTAGACTGATATTCGAGTGTGACGAACGAACGCCCCAGTTCGAAAGTATAGGGGAGGTATTCATCCACAAATTTTTTAGAAAAGTGAAACAGATGCGATGTCGCCAATATGGGTTCGCCATTGGCATCGAATCGTATATCGGGGTCACAAAAAAAACGGTAGCCGCCTATTATCTCTTCGGCATCGGGATTCCAAACAATAAGCTGCTTGTAAGGATTGTCCATTGTATCATATTCGTCTATATCGATCGGTTTGCCCGTACCTCCTCCATAGTATCTGAAAGCAAGCTCACGCAAACGTCCGATTTCTTTCATCACATGGCGCGAATTGTGATGTGTAATAATATAAATCTCGTTGTTGGCCTTGTTGGTCTTTCTCAGAAACTTGTCCCGAGTCAACTCTGCTTTCAACAAATCTTTATCTACCGGTGGTATTATTGCTTCCATTTTCATTGTTTTGACTTCGCTAATCCGTAAGCTACTTCTTTGACATACGCTGCCCATTGATAAGGGGTTTTGCTATTGTCGAACGTTGTATACGCAATCGGACTTCCAACGGTTATAGTAAACGTTGCATTCTTATTTTTAAACATTTCGTCGGGCAGAAAAAGCAATTCTATATTAAACTTTATCCCCAAACGCTTCCTTATATTTGCAAATCTATAAAAGAAATTCGAATTTTGCCCCTCAAAGTACACCGGAACCACATCTCGCTGATATTTTGTAGCTTTTTGAACAAAGCTTTTGTGCCATTCCAGATCATACACCTCGCCATGCTCTTTGCGCGAACAAAGCCCTGCGGGAAAAGTAATTATCTGATCATCCGACTCAAATGCTTGGTTGGTGATCTGAGCAACATCCCTCGCCTGCGATCCATATTTGTTGACCGGTAGAAAAATAGGTTGCAGATTCTTTATATAATAAAGTACATCATTCACTATATACTTTATCTTCTTATCAAACCTTGCTCCTACCACTGCTGACAAACAAATGCCGTCAAAGCCACCCAGAGGATGATTGGATACAAAAATATAGCGCCCGTCGGTTGGCAAATTATCCAATCCCTTCACCTCAAGATTCAAATTGTAGTATCCGACAACAGCCTGCATGAAATCTACACCATGCTTATCGGCATAGATGCTAAGTATTTCATTTAGTTCATCCACATGAATCTTTCGCTTCAGGTAGTTGATAATAAAACGTGGCAGTTTGTTATAAATATTTGGAGCCTTACTTTGCAAGACCTGATCCAAATCCAACTTCATCGGTTGATCACTCATCAGGGTATAACATCATTAATCTACAAAAATAGGCGTTTTTTAAGAAAACAGGCTCTAATAATTGTCAATTATTTTTATAAAAACTGAATAAAAAGCCTTAGATAAAGAACAAATACATATATTTACGGTCTGTTTTAAAATCAAAAGATATGAAATTGACTAACATATTCTACGCATTCATTTGCATATCAGCCATTTGCTTGTTGTATCCCGGTAATAAAGTTGTAGCCGGCAACAACAACTCAGAGCTCAAAGAATCATATATCATTACATTGACTGCCAAAAACTACTATCAGGAAACTGAAAAAGGTTTTGTAATCGTCGATTTCTGGGCATCGTGGTGCCATCCGTGCCGTATGATGAATCCGATACTCGAAGAGCTTGCCTCAGAATATAAAGGTGTGGTGAAAATAGCAAAGATGAATGCCGACCAATACAAAGAGTTTACCCAAGAAAAGGGGGTGCGTATGCTGCCTACCATCATCATATACAAAGATGGCAAAGAACCGACGCGCCTTTACGGAGCAATGAGTCAGGACGATCTGAAAAAGCAGATTGAGAAATATCGGACTGAAAACTAAAGAGGAGTCACCTTCCCCCTACCAAGAATTTTCGTAATCGAGGAAAATATCTGTCTAAAACATAATAGATAGATACACAAACAGCTACCGACAAGATCGGATAGGCGAAGTAATATATTGCCTGCACCAGTATAGAGTCTGATCTGAGCACATAGCCCAACACAAAACCCACAGCACCCAACACAAGGCTATGCGACACAAAGATGAAGAAAGAAGAAGCGGTCAGCATCTTATTTTCTTTCACCTTCTTCGTTTCTAACAACCACGATACGATATTGAATAGAGTAGCTACCCCCGACAATACAAGCATCAAAATACAGAAACGTACAGGAACAGTAAATGGCACAAACTGAGGTGTGCCATACGTCGATAGAAACAACATCAGCAAGGCTATGATAGCAGCAGGCATTTTGATCTTACGAGCCAGCTCCACAAAGTTCGTATTGTTGACACTCATATATGCTCCCAAACTGAAATAGAAGAAAGCCTCTATGCCCAGTCCGGGCACATCCACCCACACGTTGGTATATAAGAGAATCCAAAGCACAATCAATCCCACCACCTTGGCATATCTTACAATCAAATAAACCAGCGGAGAGAGTACACAAACACCTATCAGGTCGCGGACAAACCACAAAGGGCCATTGATCGGATAATATATATAAAAATCAAAGCCTAAAGCATTTTTCAAAAGTCCATAAGCAGAGTTTGCCCAAAAGGCTTTTATCCAATCGAGAGGAGTCGATAAATGATCGAGAATATAATAGTCGCCTCCTTTGATTCGGCTCATCAACAATGCACCGCCAAACATCAATGCAAGAACAATTGCATTCCACAAAAAGTAAGGTACAATGAGCGTTTTCACGCGGCTTTTGAGTTTCGATATATACACACTTCTGCTCCAGTCTTTGAGTTTATAGAAAAACAAGAACCCCGAGAAAAAAAAAAAAGTGGGTACGCAAAGACAGTTGAAAAGTGTTTTCGAAAAAATCATACTCAGCATATTGAACACATCCGCACCCGTAAGCTGCGAAAAATCCAATGACTGCATATTCACATCGTACGATCCGGCACTGTGTATAAACACCACACCTACCGCCAAAGGGAATCGTATATAGTCAATTGTTTTGGATTGTAATTCTTCTAAATTCATGTATGAGGTCTTTTTGCAGCCTACGACAGCCAATCGAAACGGAGATAAGGGATAACGATAGAAGCCAACTTTTGCACATAATAAAATGTATATGAACCTTCGCGAACCTCCTGTTTTATAAAATTACCGTTCTGATCTAATTCTACAACTAGGTTGAGCAATATGCTGAATAAAAACATCCACTTCAATGTGCCGAAAAAACCGCCGGTTAATCTATCAAGTGTACTTAATTCCAGTGCCTTGACCATCGAATAAAGTATTTTACCCAAAACAACAATGGCTACTATTATCAATATAAAAGCAACTAAATACGACAGCACACCTATGATATGGGGCGAGCCTACAAGTTGAATCAAATAAGGAGCTATAAATTCTGAAAGCTTACCGGCAAAGACTGCCCCAACCACCAAGCCTACCAATGTGGCTATCTGCATCACAAAACCCGACACATACCCTTTGATAAAGGATGCGGCTAGTAAGATGAACACAAGGAGGTCAAACCAATTCATATTGTCTATAAATAACACATAAATACCTATAAACAACAAAAGTAAGAATTAATCCTAATTCTTACTTTGTTTGCCTAGGCAAAATATCTTTTACGGATCGATTACTTGCTCGACTCGTCAGAAACTGAAAGTTTAGCTCTTCCTTTGGCTCTACGTGCTGCAAGTACTCTGCGACCGTTAGCTGTAGCCATTCTTGTACGGAATCCGTGCTTGTTTTTTCTCTTTCTGTTTGATGGTTGAAAAGTTCTTTTCATCGCTGTATTATATTATGTTATTATTTCTTCCTCTTTATTCGGGTTGCAAATGTAGGGCGTTTATTTAAAAAAAACAAGAATATTAAGGTTTTATTTTCTCGAAACGAAGAAAACTATAGTCATATTTGTTTTTTTCATCTGCCTGATGGTCTTCTCTATACATTTGCTCCCATACCGAAGGGTCAATTGCAGGAAAGAACGTATCCACTCCTTCAAACTTATGACTGATGCGTGTCAGATACAATTTATCTGCCTTGCCAATCACCTCGTGATAAACAGAGCCTCCACCGATGAAAAATATCTCGCCCTCAGTCACACACAAAGCAATAGCCTCATCCACCGACCCGCACATCTCGCAATTGGCGTATTGCAAATCTCTGTTACGTGTGATCACGATATTACGCCTATTGGGTAAAGCCCCTTTAGGTAACGATTCGAATGTTTTACGCCCCATGATGATGGAATGCCCATCCGTTATTGCCTTAAAATATTTCAGGTCGTTGGGCAGGTAGCACAACAAGTCGTTATCCTTGCCTATGGCATTATTGAGATCGGCTGCTACTATGATCGATTTTATGGTCATTTGCTTACAATGTTAAAAAGTAACAAAGGTAACACTTTTTTGTTGTTATCTTTACTTCTGACAGGATGATGATGTCGGCTCAACCCGACTTTAGCCAGCGAGCTATTTATTCTTCAGCTTATTTACCGCCTCTTGTAACATACCAACCCTTCTCCTTACTTTTTCAGCAGCAGCGTCAAGGGTATACCCTTCATCAATCAGCTCTTTTATCAACAACATTTTCTTGATATTCGGATAATCGAACCGCCTGTTTTTCCCCTCTTGTTCGGTCAAGCTGATTATGATTCCTTTTTCTTCCCAATAACGTATCTGACGTACAGGAATACCTGTTATTTCTGATACTTCACCAATGCCAATGATCAGTTTATCCAGAAATTCCATATCGGAATACAATTCATTCATATCACTCATCTTGTCTGTAATTTGCAATTGTTGTTGCAAATATAAAAAACATTCTGTTCCTTTGCAATTGTAGTTAATCTACAATTCATGTAGAATACATTCAATCTCGATTATTTACTTAATGATTAATAAAAAAAATGCTACAAGGAAAAAATGCGATAATAACAGGAGGTAGTGATGGCATTGGATTGGCTATTGCTACCTTATTTGCCAAAAATGGAGCTAACATCTGCCTGATAGCCCGGGATGAAAAAAAACTGAAAGTAGTTGAAAAAGAATTATCCGGCTATGGCACTAAAGTTTACACAATAGCAGCCGACCTATCGGAAATATCGAAAATAGAAGGCATCTCGCAGCAAATCTTAAAACTGTTTACCCAAGTGGATATTCTTGTCAACAATGCCGGCATTGGGCGTTTTATCCCTTTTGAGGAAATGAGTGAGGAGATCCTAGATCTGCATCTGAATTTGAATGTAAAAACGCCTTATCTGTTAACAAATCGATTATTCGATTCATTGAAAAAGGCAAAAGGTAATGTTATAAATATTTCTTCCTATTTTGCCCATCGGATGCTTCCCGGGAGAACGACAACCGCCTATTCGTTGACTAAAGGAGCAATCAACTCCTTTACCAAAGCATTAGCTTTTGAGGCTGGTGCAGATGGTGTAAGGGTAAATGCCATTGCTCCGGGAAGTATAAATACGCCTCAACTCCAATACAACAAAAATCAATTGACTTCTGAAAAGTTGGAACAGTTTGAAAGTCTGATTCAAACAATTTATCCGATGAAAAAATTGGAGAATCGAATGACGTTGCCGAATTAGTAGTTTTTTTAGCATCAGACAAAGCCAAATGGATAACAGGTGCAGTTCATGTAGTGGATGGAGGACTAACTACGAACTGACGTGCAAGAATAACGAATAATATTATTTTTCCTCTTCCATGAGCAGAAACGGCATTTGCTATTGGAGGCGTATGATTGCTCTTAATCAATTAATAAAACTCCGTTAAAATCAAATTCAATCATTGTATTTTTGCAACAATTATTGTATTTTTGCAACAAACAAATACAGAAATAGCATTTAACAACAACCATTATTTTTTATTCAAAAAACTTACTTTATATGTCAATCCCTTTTATTGAAATTATAGAATCGGTAGCACCCGATCCCAATCTCCTGATGTGGAAATACGAGGATGCCGGTAAAGAAATAAAAAACAGAGCAGCCCTCACTGTCCGCGAAAGTCAACACGTAATGCTCCTCAATCAAGGACAATTGGCTGATGTATTTGCTCCCGGATTGCACAAACTGAGCACCCAAAATGTGCCCATCCTTACCAATCTTCGCAACTGGAAACATGGTTTCGATAGCCCATTCAAAGTTGATATCTATTATTTCAATACCCATCAGTTTATCAACCTCAAATGGGGAACGCCGGCACCTATCATCATGCCCGATTCTAAATTTGGGCAAGTAAGACTCAGAGCATTTGGAGCATATAATATAAGAATAGCTGATGTGGCTACGTTTTTTCAGACAATATGCCGGAACGTATGGTCAACTAACAATATTTGAATTGGAACGACAATTGCGCGACTTCATCGCTCCCAAATTTGGTGAAGTTTTGGCACAACACGGATATAGCGTAATGGATATTGCAGGCAATATAACCGACCTCAGCAACAAAATACAACCTCAACTCCAACCTTTCTTTGCTGAACTGGGACTCGAACTTGTCAAATTTCAAATTTCAAGCGTCACACTCCACCCGATGAGGTAACCAAATATTACGACACGGTAACCAATATGAATATGGTGGGCGATATGGATCGCTTTCAGCAATTTAATACCGCTACCGCTATTGGTCAACAAAATACGGCAATGAATCAAGGCACACAAACTGCCGCCATGATGGGAGCTATGATGAATCAGATGGCACAAAACAATCAACAACAAAATACATCAAATCAAGAAGATGATGTGATGAGTCGATTGAAAAAACTGAAAGATTTGTTCGACGCCCAACTGATTGACGAAGACGAATTCAAAGCCAAGAAAGCCGAGTTGCTCAGCAAACTATAACAATTGAATGGAAGACGACAAGAACAAAACGCTTTCGTTTGTAGAACGAATGAAACTAAAAGCCCAAACTCAACAAACATTTGGAGGAAACAGCATCGCCACCGAAGCCAAAATAGATGCCACAACCTGCCCCAATTGCGGTGCTGGCAGAGCCAAAATGGATGGATTGACCAAATGTGCCTATTGTGGTTTCGAATTCCTGAGAAATGAACTCACCGATGGTTTAAATATAAAAAAAGAAGATAATTCAAGATAATGAATGCAAGATC
>JAGWCC010001682.1:0-16170 GCA_022651775.1 Drusus annulatus | reverse complement strand
AAAAAAACCACAATTTTTTAGCCTGCCCCTTTTTTTCCCTTTTCAAAAAATATAAAATTCCCCCCCCAAAAAAATTATTTTTTTTTTTTAAATAGATAACACGATGGGTAGGTAAAGAGAAGGTAATGCAGGTAAATAGAACGGATTATCAAGCTGGTTGGAGCTGAACGTGTCTCTTTTTTACTTTTAATGTTTTTTTTTATATCTTTTATAAAGGAAAAACTTAAACAATACCTAGAAATTCTTTAGGTTTTATTCCGTAGTATAATTAACCAATATCAACTCAATACAACATTTATTAATTACTCTAATGATATCAAGATATCAATTGCCGATGTAAAATCACACTAAATTAACTTCAATCAAGGCAAATGCCCTGGCCCTAATAGCTTACCGCCATTTCTTTTTCGAAATTGCGCTAACGAATTAGCTTCTTCACTTCATTTCCACAAATCTTCCACATGGAAGACTATGAATATAACACCGATACATATAAGTGGCAGCCTCATAAGCATTTTCTAAAAAAGGGAATCACTAGGGATTTAATTTTATATATGATAATTTATATAATCATATTTTTAATTATTTAATTGACATTTTAATAATAATCATTGGTGCATTAATATAGCGCCATTTTTGTGAAATATCACAATAAGGGTACTTACAAACTTTAAAACTATAGCTAAATTTAGCACACAACTATTGAAATACCTCTAAAGCCATAGCTTAAATTACCTTATTGATATTTAAATATTAATTATTTACTTATGTCGCAGGCTGTGAAAAAGATTCGATTTTTTTTGTTTAGCAGTAGATCGAGAATTTGCTAATCATTGCATGGAATTTAACTCCCCACCAACACTTTGTTGTATGTAAAAGATCAACCTTAACTAATAACTATAATGTTGGAATATATTGTATTTATTTATTTACGCCCGTTACAGGCTTTTACATACAGGTTAACATTTTTTTTAAACAATAACCTCATAAGTGCAAAAAATTATGTAAAATAAAAATAAAAAAGAGTATTGAAATAGCAGATACAAAAAAATAATTAATAATATTCAATAAAATAACAGGTTCAAGATATTGTAAAAAGAAAAGAAAAAAAAAAAAATAATACTAAGTAACAGGTCTAACTTTAGTTTAGCTCTTCCAGATGATAACAACTGTACTAAACTAAACTTATAGTTTGATATTGACGTGTTAAATATATCAGCGACATCGGAGTATACGTTTCCCAAATGTTGTATTATATATGTAATCATTTTAATTCACGAACCCGGGTAGATGCAGTGTGCACAGATTTGTGTCACAGGCATTAGATAGAGCCTGTCAATTTTAAAAATAAATACAAAACATTGGTATACACGTAAAACTTCTAAGATGTAATAATATTAAAATCGTACATTCATTATATTTATGAATTTACGAAAACGTGTATTGTGATAAGCTTTATTAATATTGAGAAGATATCGCAGAGGGTTCGAAGGATTAATGATACGATAGTGGTTAGATTAGTCCCCCTAGTTAGCGTTAGATATTCCGCCATTCCTTTTTTTATCACACATATCGTCTGATATGTAATCCAAGCAAGTGGAAACTTTTAGTGTTTATTTGTAATTTACATTGTTTCTCATCTAGGCTTAGAAAATATGATTGAAATTGAAAACAAACATACCAAAAAATGACTTTAATTTATCATCATGACGACCTTTGACAAATCTCCGTGACGTTATATTGTATTTAGTATTTGGGAATATAACAGAAATAGGGATCAAAACCCCTAGTCAATTACAGAGAGTGTGGGTAGAGTAGTTTTTGGAAAGTTCGATCGTGGAAAGAACTACATGCAGCGAAAGCTAAAACATAACAATGTTAATATGAAAAGGTTATTCCACCAACTCGCCAACATTACTACATAGTTGTATAGAGGAGTCGTTGTCAGAAGAGCTGAAATACTTGTAGGTGATTAGATTGGATTTGAATAAAACATCTTTGCCTACGAAGTGTGCGCACAGCTTTTTATTCGACCAAATGAAGATTTTTCCGTAGGGGTCCGTATTATTTTCCCAATAAACTGGGATTGAATTGATCAACCTATTCGCAACAAGTAAGTACCTACTGGTATTATATTATATATGTTGGTGCGGTAACTAGTGCATGTAAGACTGATTGAGCTCTTCTTTGTCCCATGTTGATTAATCAATCATAAAGTAACTACGTATACTACTAAAAATGAACAAATACTATCAATGCTAACATTATAGATACCAGCTTAAAGATGACGCCTGTAGTCCACCAGTGAAAAAGGGCACCTTCCTGGGGTTCTGTACACCCTATACACGTGCGAGCTCTGGACCAATTTTAAGATGAGTAGCATGGAAAGGTTTCGAGTCCAGTACAACGCCTACCACATGATGTTCAGTCTTCCCAGGCACTGCAGTGCTTCCGGTATGTTCACCGAGGGGCGAGTTCCAGGATTTGCAGCCCTTATGAGAACCAGGGTAGCAGGAATGCGGGAAAGGATTAACAACCCAGAAATGACCTCATCATGGAATCCCGTCAGATCCCGAATTCAAGTATAAAGCGCATTGGAGTAAATTATTGGCCCTATCAATCTTAACGCTGCCAGGATGGACTCCTCTGATGGCGTTTTGCAGAAATGAGGCCTAATATCCTCCATTAATATTTTTACTTGTATATTTAAATTGTTTTTTATTTTTATTTTTATTTTTCTTTATGTTATTTATTTATTTAATTTTTTCACATGAATTTCTGTTAATTTTTATTTGTTAATAATAATACTATTACTGTGTATTGATATCAATTATGGAAGGTATTGCATTGCACTAATATTCCTGCATACTTTTCGAAATAAAAACTTTTATTATTATTATTATTATTAAAAAGCAGAAGCAGAAGGTGGAAGGAGCCAAGGCAGTCCAGGTTATTTAGGTCAATATTATGAACAAATACCGAAAATACGTGAAAAAAAGCTTTTTTAGTGAAAAAAATTTATAGCTTTGTAAAGCGCACTTATAGTGATATCTCACCAAAAATTAATAGTTGGTAAGTTTTATTTTAATTTTAAGAAGAAGTTGAGAATCAAAGTAATATAGTTGTAGGCCACACTTACCATTTGCTTGTTCCACGTTTTATTTTTGAAAAACTGTGTGGTGAGCAGAATCCTAAACATATTGGCTTGGCTTGAAAACGCCTTTTTACAATTTAAGAAAACCATATCTAAAGGACATATGTAGAGCGGATGAACGAATAAAGGAGCGCCATGAAAACATATGACGCGAAAGTGAATGGTAGAAGATGTCTGGGAAGCCAGAGGAAGATATGGCACGACCAAGTCAAAATAACAGAGGAATATCTATGAGAAGATGAGTCAATGTGAATGAAGCGAGTAGCAAGTGCCGATATAGAGTTGTATGACGGTCCGTCATTTTTGCTTACGCCTTCGGAAAATAGCGCTATGGTTGGGTTTTAAGCAGATCCAACCCAATATTATTTATTAAAAACGGTCAATTTAGTACCTATGTGTACATTGTAACCTTCATTATTTATTAAACACAGGGGTTCGTTTTGAATTTAATTTGATGAAATACTGCTTAGTGTAGTGCGTAAGACATATTTTTAATTCTATTAAAGTATAAACAAAAATGATAAAATATTAAAATTAATATTACCTGAAATTATATAAGCTCTTCTGTTTAAAAGCATTTTGATTTTTGTACAGTTTTTTGTCCACCATTTAGCTACGGCGGCGTTTTTTACCTGTGAGTATTTGCCTTCGTGTTCAATTTTATTTCCTCATCAATATTCATTGATACAATATCGCTTTACCCTTTTCAAACAATTCTATTAGTATTACATTCCCGATCACACCTTTGTAGATCCGATCCCGAGATAGGGTTGTGTGTTGTGTGTGGAGCGGACTGCGAGGACCAGCGACCGGCGACCGTGGCGACCGGCGACCGGTGACCGGTGCGACCGGGGACTGGGATGAAAATGTCTCGCGAGGCTCCGGTAATCAATTACCAGCACGAGTCTTCAATCTTTCGTATCAGATAAGTCCTCTCGCCTTTAGCTACGAAGAATGTAAATCTTCCCTAACAATGATAAATTTCATCTATAAATGGACAGGCGGATGGACACTGAGCCTGGACGCGGGTTCGTAGTTCGGTCCGCAGTCTCCCCACTCGGCCCATACGTCACAACACACCTTCTTCAATCGGAATAACGCAATCTCAGGCAGTGTCCTTTTCCGGCTTACCGTTAATTGAGTTCCTCGATTGGCCCTGGCCTGCTCCTTGTTCCCTGTCGACCCCGACTCGCAATAGGGTGTAACAAAGGTACATGACGCTATGGCGCGGTCGGCAGGAAACCTAGATATTAATGAAATATATTTTGTGAAACACATTATATACTGTGCGTGTACGGGAATGTATCAAACATTTATTAACATAACCTATATTTGAACGTATGAAAAAATGACAAAAAGTATGTGTATTTCGTTGGAATACAAGGAACCTTCGCAAAGGTGACAGGATAGGTTAATTTTTCATGTTCTCCTTCTGTAATCAGGCATTTATTTATACATTTCATTTCGATGTTGTCAAACTCGGCTGGACTTATGTAACCGAAGAATCGTAAATAACATTCCAAATAGGCTAAATGACGATCATAATAAAACTAATTCCCCTTTATCTCGGGAATCGTCCCAGAAATTCCCTATCAGAGTCGGTGTCGGTGTCTATCACGGTCGGTGCACAATATTTATTGAATAATTTGAATTCCACAAAACAGAGATATTTCATGATTTAGAGTAAAATGAGAGATTCCTAGAACTCAATTGTTAAAAATTATTAGTTAGATTTATACAAATAACAACACAACAATTATTTAAATAAACTTACACACTGATTTTATCATTTATTTGAAGGCACCTTTTGCAAATTAATATGAAAATAGATAGAACATGGGTAGCTATTTTTGGAAAAAAAAATCTCTATACAATCCATAAGTAAATTAAGTATCAGGATCATATAAATAACATTACATGGTATTGATATTGTGGTGTGCAAGGTAGGAATGATGAATACTGTAAATGAGTTTATAATTATATTTTATTTATAAATATATTTTTTCTATTAAAAAAGAAAGACAAACATTCCCGGGTTACGAATAACCTGACAATATTTGAAAAACTCCTACTTATTTATTTATTATTTTTTTCAAAAATTACAACATAAAGGTGGTAGTTCAGTGCCTGTCTCGCTAGGAATTCCTGTGTTGAGAGCAGGCGCCACTCTACTGCTCGCCACTCTACCACTCTACTACTCGCTACTCGCCTACTGCCATCATAAGAAGCGTGCAATGATGGAGGACTTAGCCAGCAGAGGAATTGAACGCACGACGCAACGCCCGGGTGGGAATCCGACGCTTTGTCCACTCAGCTACCGACCGGTCGTTATATTTATAATTATAATAATTATATTAATTATAACCTTTTGAACAGCAAGATATGAATATTTAAAAACAAACATAAGATACTTTTAATTAAAAAACACGTGAACACCTAAGCATAGGTTCTCTTAGTGTGTTTTCCTCATGACGAGAACCTGCGCTGAGGTGTTGACGTGTTTTATTTAAGGTTTTATGTTTGTTGTAAATTCTATTCATAATCTTATGTTCATAATGAGTTATGATTATATAGCAAGCACTCATTTCGGACAGGAAATTGTTAAATATACATAAAGAGAGAGGGTACATTAATACAACGAAAAAGTATTAAAATTGAGTTGTAGAAGCAAAATGGTTCCCTTTGATTCGCTACTTGTAACGCAAGCGCGTTTCAAGGCTGCATACGTAGCTATGTAGCTTGTAAATATTATAGTTGAAGATAATTGCAATAAGAAAAACCCGCTTGCTATTTGGGGCTCGGGCGTTGGGGCGTTAGTGGCGTTGGGGCGTTGGGGCGTTGGGGCTCCAGTGCAGCGCCGCGGAACAAGAAGGCGCAGACGTGGGAGCTTTTCCATCTGTGTCGGAAAGTTTGCCTTCCTGAATACTAATGACACGCGATGAGGGGTGAGGATTGGCTAGTTTCCTTTGCCTGCCCCAAGTTGAGATCCAATCCATAATTCGCAATCCATTGAAGCTAATCGGAATGGAACTATGAAATCGATTATAATATTAAAACCATATGATTTATTTTCTTCTGGATTTTATTTTTGAGATAACTTATTCGAAAAGCCCGATGAGAATAGTAGAGAGGTGGAAAGTTTAAATGTTGCTATATTGTAAAATTGTACAGCCAACTAAAAAATTATATATAAGTTGTTATTGAGTCGTTTTTGAATCGCATATTATTATAATATAAACACATTTAATTTTTGTTTTTAAACCACTTTAATTTAGTATTTTATCGACCGGGTTTGAAGTACCCTTCCTTCGTAAGGACAATATTAAAACTTTTTGATATTGTCTTAACGAAGGAAGGGTGCTTCCGAAACCGGCCGATAAATACTGAATTAAAGTAGTTTAAAACAAATTAATGTATTTATATTAAGATTATGGCAAGCCACAAAGAAAAATACTTTTTACAAATATTTATTATTGTGATTGATCTGTTATTTTGGCAGTTTAGGGATACCAATAGCAACCACACAGTTGATGCATTTGATGTAAACTAACTAACTAACCAACCATCATGCCGTTTCTCACCAGGGGTAGGCAGAAAGGACGGATCGCCATATAAACCTGTCTTGGCACACACCCTCTTTGCTTCATTCAGATTCATACACCGTCTCATACATACTCTTCTGTTATTCTGACTATTCACATGACTTGATTCAAGTATTTGATTTACTTGATGGTGCCATGTCTTTCTCGGGCGTCCTCAACTTCTTCTTCCATTCACTTTCGCATCATTTATTCTTTTCACACTCCTTTCTTCGTTCATTCGCTCTACATGCCCAAACCATATAAGCGTCTCTTTCTTGGTCCTATTAATTACGCTTACATTAGCCTTGCATTCTTTCCGGATATTCACATTTTCAATGCGGTTATTTTATTTTTATTTATTTTTTTCTCATGAATTTCTGTTCATTTTTATTTGTTAATATTATTATTACTATGTATTGATATCAATTATGGAAGGTATTGCATTATAATACTCCTGCATACCTTCCGGAATGAAACTTTATAATTATTATACATGGTTTTACCGCATATACGTCTCAGGGATCTCGTTTCCACATTCAGTCTACTTTCATCCTTCCTCTGCCAGTTCCATGCCACATTGCCATACATCAGGGTTAGTATAAGCACTCCATTGTGGACTGCTAGCTTTGTTTCTTTGGTCAATTTCTTATTTGCGCCAACAGCGTTCAGTCCTCCATTAACAGAACAGGATACATTTTTCAGTTTTTTCATGTTTTTTTATGCATTTTAAAAGTCGCCTGTATCCACAACAGCACAAAAAAGTTTAACTAAAAAAACACATTCGATACAAACATGTTTTATACAACCAACTTAAAAAAAATATATTTAAGAAATATATTTTCTAACTTTATAACTCTTTATAAAAGAGCTATTTTAATTTAATCGTCAATAAACCTCCAAATGTTCTTCTTCTGTGGTCAAATGCAAATATTAAAAAAAAAAAAAAAAATTTTTGTAGTAGAACATTTTTCGATCTATACCACGATTTTTTTATTTTTATTGACATATTAACAATGAATATATTTAGAAAAAAAAAAACATGTTACTCGATGAACTTTGAACAAGTTTTTATGTGCTAAAAAACTGTGTAGTAGAACAAATATTTTCAATTATTACACTATTTTAACTATATAAAGTAAAGAAAAAAAAGTTTTTTAATTGGTAATATGCGGTTTTCGTTTTTTTTCAAATACCAAAAACACATAAAAACGATAGCATGAAAGAATTGAATTCATAATGTGAAAAGGGGTCGCCAGTGGAGAAAATAATAAATATATATATATATACACCCTGGAAGGAACGAATTCAGACCGTTGAATTTGTTCTTACAATTTGAAGGAAATGTGTCGAAAGGAATTATCAGAATACGTGCTTGGTACAGTAAAACGTAAACGAACATATAATTGTACTTTCTTACGTGTTAACTTCTCCGCGTGCGCTTTTTTACAGATACTATTGTATGAGACGGTATTAGTGTAAATAATTCTATCCAGAAATGCGTTGAAAACTAATTTTAAATTATGTTCATTCTCATCTCCTTTGAATTTGTGTTTTCGTAGAAAACAGCCATTGCGTCATTCTTACAGGTATGAAATACCTTGAAAACGCATCCAATATTGATAAATCATTTCTAATAAATTTCCTTTTAAATTGTCGTTTTCGTAGAAAACGAATATCGCGTTGTTCTTGTTGGTATGAAATACCATGAAAACGAACCCAAAAACGCGGGTTTCCAATTTTGGAAATCACCATCGGGCCCCGGTTCCAAAGCCCGGGAGTCGACATTGCAAACTGGCGCCAGAGAAGCGCTCGGAATGCGATCGGAATTTCATTGAGGCGCCACCAAACAAACATGGCCATTTTTTTTTTTTTTTCATTTTCTAGATTCTTATTTATCATTAAGTGATGAATCATTTAAAGTTACTGATTCTAACTCTAACTCTTGTCCCTTATACCACTAGGACGGCGCATTGCGCCTTACTTTGCTACCTCATGTGGGTGAAAAAATGCATTTACGGACTATTGAATTTAAGTTCAGAGTTTACGTAGGGAAAAAAATATGTTTGTAAAAACCCCGCCAAAAAAATTGCATGATATTAATGGATCATCATCGTCTTCTCCCTCTCGACACAGCACTACGGCATAAATACATAAGTGTGTTCGTGTTGAGTGCGGATGGGGGGTCGGCTATGGCCTTGTTTAGGAATTCCACCGCATTCGCCGCGGTAATAGGGAAAACCATAGAAAACCCTATACAGGGTGGAAACGGCCACATGCCCAGCATGAAGACATTGTGGTTTCTTCAGTGACGTCATATCTGACGCCCTGCATTGTGTGGTGTTGGGTGTGTGTCTGTTTTGTGTACATAGATACTATGGGAATATAGTAATATACATACATATAAATATTTATAGCAAAAACATGGGTGGATAGGTAATGGGAGTTACCTATCGGAATTTGGAATTGTGATAGGTAATGGGAGTTACCTATCGGAATCTTGAAACTAGGATAGGAAAGTACCTATTACGAATACTGTCCATGTCTGGAATATGCCAAACTGAATTTAAATCTAACAAAAATGTGTTTCGGCATTCTGTGTTTGTATCGGAAGGTGAAATCGCAAAGTGAATCGTATTGACCGATTGATTTGATGAGTGGATTCTTGTTGTGTTTGAGTGAACTGTAAAGCGCTCGGTCAGGCGGTGTGTGTTCGAACAAGGTAGGTATTTCTTTTCAGAGTGTAATCGTTTGAGATTTGTTCTGAGTCTAGTGTTAAAAAATGATTTTAATGCAACAGTTCTGAATGCACTGGATCTGGGTGTGTGTAGTGTGATATGCTACTCCAGACGGAATAGCATATGTGATGACAGGTCTAATAAGTGTATAGTATACCAGGAGTTTGATCTGGGAGGTAGTGGACTTCGTCTGTTGAAGATTGGCCTCATGGCCCCTGATCGCTTTCCTCGCCCGGTTCTGCGTGTTGATCACGTGGGATTTCCAGTTCAGTCTTCTGTCCATGATGAGGCCGAGGTACTTCACTTCTCGTCCTTCCACTCGATGTCGTGTCCCTCCATTTGCATCTGGAAATCTGGTGGGTGATGGCGCGTTTCCTGGTGAACGTGATGGCTTCCTGTCTTGGCGGCGTTCAGCTTGAGGCGCCACTTCTGTAATAGGCCGCCAGATCGAGCGCGCGCTGTAGGTAGATAGCCGCCATGTTGATGTCCCGCGATGCGACGTAGAGAGTGAGATCGTCTGCGTAGATCCCTTTCTGCATCTCTCGGGTCTGAAGGGACGTCGTGCGTGAAGATGTTGAAGAGGTACGGGCCGAGAAGACTTCCCTGCGGCACTTTTAGGTATCCCACGTGACGATGAGAGGGCGCCCCTGCACGCTACTCTGAACGATCTGCTTGTCAGATACTTTCTTATCAGGCGTACTATGTAGACGGGCGTCTTGGTCGCGTACAGCTTGTGTACGAGACCGTCCGTCCACACAGTGTCGAAAAAGCTTTCTCCAGGTCCAGGAGCGCCATGGCGGTGTAGCGGATTCGTTGAGTTTTCGCGAGACGAATTCCACTACCGGGTCAGCTGATGGGTAGTGGAGTGCTTCTTCCGGAAACCGAACTGCTCGTCTGGTAGGGTCGCGTTGGAGTCGCGGGATGTGGTACGAGCCGGTTGAGTATAATCTGTTCAAACACTTTGCTCATCGTCGATAAACAGACTGATCGGACGGTAGTTCGTTGGCTTGGTTTTGTCCTTGTTCAATTTGTTGAAGGGCAAAACTGTCGCCCTTTCCATAACGAGGGAAAGTGTCCGGTAATGATGCAAAGCGTTGAACAGCTTTGTGGTGTAAATGATGGCTCTCGAGGAAGGTGTTTGAGTAAAACGTTGTGTATTTGGTCGCTTCCCGGCGCCTTGTTTGTCTTCAGTCGCTTGATGATCCCGGCCACCTCGCTCGGCGTGCTGAGATGTATGTCGGCCAAGTCGCTGGTATCTATTGGTTCCTTTAGCGAGTTTCAGGGATACCCAAATCCCTATGTCTCACGACCTGAAGTTGCTAACTGGGGGATGGTTTTTTTCACCCGATGTGCGGGCTGCCTATGGCAACTTGTAGGGCTTGAATACTGTGGTTTTTTGTATTTTGAAATAATTTTTTTTTTTTTTAAATGGAGATTTTTACTGATTTGAATGATTATTTAAATTTTGTTATACTATATTTTTTGTATGTATGGTTGCACTTAATGATCTTTTATTAGAGCCCGCACATCAAGGGGGGGGAATGTTATGGATACGGGTAGGCGGTAGGTGAGGGTTTCGTCGCCGGTTCTTGATTGCCTGAGACAGGAAATGCTCGGGTTCGATTCGAAGCAAGTTTGAGAAGAACCTTTTGGCCAAATCAACTATGTGTGATCTGGAGTGGGGGATTTTCGTGCCTGTATTGATTATGCTATTCCGTACGAACCAAGGACTTTTGGTGTACCTTCTGAGCGTGACGTTCTGAATGTCTCGAGTCTTTTGTGTTACCCGTGGCCCATATAGGTGAGGCGTATGTGATGATAGGACGGATTTGGGATTTGTATATAAGTAGTTTGTTTTGTGTGGATGTTTTGCTATTTGTGTGTAAAAAGTGGGATAAAGCGCAGATGCTGTGTGTCTGGCTTTGCAAGTGTATTTTTGATGTGAGGCACCCAAGTGAGTTTTTATCGAGTGTGACTCCATGATATTTGGCGGTGTCCCGCCAAGGTATGACCTGACCGTGCATTGTTACTTCCCCGGAGGTAGGTCGCCAAGCCTTCTTCGCGAAAAAAGAGGATGGCGACGCTCTTCGAGGGGTTCACGTCGATACGCCACTTGTCATACCATTCTTTGGAGTCTGTTGATGTTAATTTGTAATCGGTGTGTAATCATCCTGGGCGAGCTGTATCGGACCATAACCCGCCGTGTCATCTGCGTACAGAGCTTTGTATGAATGGGCATTATCTGGGAGGGGAATGTCGTGCGTGTAGACATTGAAGAGGGTGGGTGACAGCAGGGACCCCTGGGGGACTCCCCGCCGTCATGAAGGCTATTCAGAAAGAGCGCCGCGGTACTTCACTTGAAGGTTCAAGCTGACGGAGAAACGATTTGAAGACACCGAGTAATTGGGGATCGATGCCTGTTTCGTGGAGTTTGAAAAGTAGGCCGTTTATCCATACTTTTGTCGAAAGCTTTGGCTATATCCAGGAAGATGGCGCCAGTAGACTGCTTTGGGTGTTGAAGCCGCCGAGGATTAGCTCGGTGACTCTCAGGAGCTGGTGGAGTGGTCGAGTGTTGGGATCTGGAAGCCGTGCTGCTCGTCTGGGAGGGTTGATACCTCGTGAATGTGCTTGAGGAGCCTGGTGGAGGAGAATTTGCTCGTAGATCTTTCCGATGTTCGGAGAGAAGGCTGATCGGACGGTGGTTCTCGCAGAAGAGTGGGTCTTTGCCTGGTTTTTTGAAAACACGACGTGCGCGTGCTTCCAACTCTGGGGGAAGTAGCGCAGTCTGAGGCTGAATTTATCAAGTTGACGATGGTGAGAATTGTTTTTCGGGGAGAGCTTTAAGAGCGAAGTTTGTTACGCCATCAGGACCGGGAGCTTTTTATTACGTTTCGATTTTATGATCCTGATGACTTCGGCCGGTGTGGTGAAGTGAAACATTTGTCGCGGGGAGAGAGTTGAAAATGCTGTTCACTTTGCGGTTGACGTGGGCTATGAAATCTAAATCGGCGTGTTTGAAGCTGGGGCTGAACTGTTTTCAAGACTGTCGGCGAACGCCTCCGCCTTGTCTTTTGGTTGTCGAAAAACGAGACCGTTTTCGGCATGAATGGGGTGGTTCGGGGAGGGAGATGCTTGAAGAGACTTGGATAATCTCCACAGGAGCCGTCCTGCGGGTTTATCTCTTGATTTTCATATTCCAAGTGAGGTTGGAGTGCTCATCAAGTTTTTTCTGATGAGGGCTTGAAGTCGGTTAATGGATGTTTTGACTCTACGATTTTGGGTTCTGTGCCAGTGGCGGCGAAGCTGATTTTTTTGGTCGTGATAAGATCCTTGATAGTGTTGGGTAGGTTCTCCCTCAAAGAGACGGGAGAACGCTCGGGTCGGGGGGTCGAAGAATCTTTTATCGAAGACATGATAGTCTCCGCAAAGTCGTCAACCGCTTTATCGAGTTCGGCCGTGCTCGATATGGTATGGGGATCGTTGTTTTTTCTCCCACTCTGTGCGAGAAATACGTCCAGTCAGTTTTTACTGGCGGGGGCGGGCGGGGTGGGGGTCTGAGAAATATTGGAGGTTGAGCAACACGGGGTTGTGGTCTGAGTGAAGGTCGTTTACGGTCTCGATACTGTATGCCCAGGGCGATTTGTGGAGGACGGCGATGTCGAGTACGTCAGGTGAATGCCCAAGGTGAGAGAAATGAGTGGGTTCCTTGGGCCCTGCGACGACCAGTTCGATGGGAATCGGCGTATTTTTTTTCAAAATTTTGCCGTTTATTTGATCGCCTACTATTCCATGAGCTATGTTTAGCATTAAAATCTCCCATGAGAATAGTAGGCGTGGGTCCATCGAGAAGTAAATCCAGATCCGAGTGTGTAAGTTTTTTTCGTGGTGGGTTGTAGATGGAATTTACTCTCAATGGACCCGAGTTTTTGGTGAAAATGGTGATGGAGGTGCTTTCTATGGTAGAAAGTGTAGGTGTAATATTGACTTTGTGTGCGATGTTAGTTTTCACGTAGATGGCTGTGCCACCACCCCGCGAGTGTAAACGATCATCTCTGTACAGTGTGTAGTTTGCGATTTTGGGACTGTGTGAAGTGTTAAGGTGTGTTTCATTGATAAGAAAAATGTCGAGTGCGTGTGTGTGTTGGTGAATATACGGGCTTCGTGTAGGTATTTGGTAGACCGTTGGCATTCCAGAATGCCATGCGCAGCGCGGAGGGCGTGGTAGTTGAGTTGGCCATTTATCCTGAGAAGAGAGAGAGAATTTGGGGGCCGCAGCGAAGAGGATAGAGATGTAGTCGGCCGGAGAAGCGGCCGCCTGAAATTTAGATGAGATCGGCGATGAGGTCGCCGATCCGGGAAAAAGTTGAAATTTTTGGAAAAATTCGAAAAAGCCTGAGGGCCCGAGGGCGGGGGGGGGCAGTGGGGGTATGGGGGCAGAGGGGGTGGGGGGTCGGTGGGGGGTTGGTGGTATGGGGGGTGGGTGCAGGGGTCTGTGGCTTGGCGCCTGCGGCCTGCGCAAAGGGAAATGAAGGGGTTGGTGGGCGGGAGGTGAAGTTAACTTGTGAACTAACCTCAGGTCGTGGCGGATGTATAGGTCCAAGGGCGTTTTGGGCATCCCTTGAAGTTTGCGGGTGCTCTCCTTTGACAGTTCGCGCAGGTGGCTGGACCGTCCTCCCTCTCTCTCTGGCGCACTCCATCGTAGAGTGGCCCCCCGCGCACTTGACGCAGCGGGGGTAGACGGCATGACTTGGCGGAGTGGCCGAAATACTGGCACCTGTGGCACTGCGTCGGGGCGGATTTTTGGTCGAGGTATTCTACTTTTTATACGAAGGTGAAATATGGACTGAGGGAGAAGATCCTCTTCCCGGACTCCCCCCATGTGTCAGTTGGACTAGGACCATCGGTACGTTCTTGCGATCGGGGCCTGAACGCATCCGGATGGACCGAAATGCCAGAGGTCCAGGTCGAGGAGCTCGACCTTTAATTTCTTCTTCTGAGATCGTTGGTGGGATGCCTCTGAGGACGGCCTTGTGGTCTTGTCCTCCGAGAGCCTCGAAGGCATGAAATGGCGTTAGAATTGTTCTTCTTAGCATCTTCGATGCTAGGCGGAAGCTGGTAGAGTCTTTTGTGTTTACGACTACGCCGGTGGGGGATCGCCTTTGCAGTCCTTGATCTGGACACCGGCGCTGTCCAGCTTCCGCCTGAGGGTATTCCAGTTTACGTCGGACTTTATGATGATCGGCGGGATGCGGATGGGTCTCGGTGGGCGTCGGGGGGTCCACTTCTATGGCGTCCTGGCCGTCCGTGGAGATGGTGTCGGAGACTGTTTGTCCGAGTCCGAACTGAACCGGAACCGCTCTCCGTGTAAAGGGCGGAGAAACGGTTGGCGGTGGAAGTTGGCGATGCTGGCGGCGGCGAAGAGGTCGTCTTCCTTTCTTTGTTGGATTGAGTGGCCGTCTGCCATAGAGAGGAGGGAAGTCTGCGGAGGTCGAGGGCGGGGCGAGGTCGGCTGGGGCGGCTGGGTCGGCGGTGGTGGTGGTTGCGGGGGTCTTCGGTGCGGCGGTGGTCGTAGGGGCGGTCGGTTTGGCGATTGGCTGGGTCATCAGTGGTGCGGGGGTCGAGGTCTTGGCGGTCGGGGTCTTCTTGGTGGTGGCGGTGGTCTTCAGGGTGGTCGGGGTCTTTGCCGGGTCTTGCTGAGGTCGGTGAGGGATGTAGATGGGTGGGGAGGTACCAAAGCGGTACCACCGTGCGGGGTCGCTTGAGACGGCTTTCATGGTGGTGCGGAGGTGTGCGGCGTATGCTTCGACCGCCTCCAGTGGCGGCCCAAGCTTCTCCAAACTGATGAAATGACGGTTCATGTCTGGGAACGGACAGTGAGAGTCACTGCCGTTTGCTCTAGAGGAGAGTTACTGATTTGACGCAAGGCTTTAAGGGGTTGAAACTGCAAGTGATTTGAAATTAATAAATGTAAAAGGTATAAGAACGACTGTAAACTGCGCTGGGACTGGTGATGGCTCAGGAACTGTGCGATTCACGAGGGTGTTCTCATCTCTTGACGTGTGTGGCCAAGTCGGTCTGCGCGGACAGGTCCAATTCTCGCAGTGACGCGGTCACGATCCGGTCGGTCTCTGCGTCGTCCATTCCGTCTGTGGCCGCGTACGCCTTCGAATCCGGTCCGCGAGCGCATTTTGCTCTTCTTCTTCGTGCGACAGGGCGAGCCCCGTGCCGTCTAGCTTGCTGGAGCGGCGGAATTGCGTTGTCCTGGCTTAGCGCCTTGGCCATCTTCCACAGGGAGTTGTCTCGAGGTGAGAGCGAGGCAACTTTGCTCGTCCAGAGCTGGCTCTTGAGGTCCGCTATTTGCCGCTTGATCTCTCGCTGCAAGACGTTGTGCGCCGATTTGTAGAAATCATCTCGTGTCCGGTGGTAGGTGCGCCGCAGGCGATTCTTCTCTGATGAGCGACAAAGACGTAGTCGGGAAGCTTGACCGTGAATGGTGTCACTTTCCTGAGGGGAATGTGTGTTTTTGGGCTTGTTGTATGATCTGCGTGAGAGTGCCCGCAGCTTCTGTCGATTTCTTGTTCCGAGCGCAGAGTATCCACCAGGAGATCCGCTCGTTATATCTCTTTTAAGGGCCCAGCGGCCGCCAAATCTCGCTGGGTCCTCTGGCTTCGAGGGGGCCGCCCAGTGTGGCACACCCGGG
>JAGWCC010001681.1:0-14901 GCA_022651775.1 Drusus annulatus | reverse complement strand
AGAAAACGTATCACGTAATGCGTATCATGTATTACGTAATGCGTATCATGTAATGCGTATCACGTATCACGTAATGCATGTGTCGTTAAATCGTGTGTCGGTTAAATCGTTAAATCGTATGTCGTTAAATCGTATGTCGTTAAATGGTGTGTCGTGTGTTGTTATTCTGACCTTGTTGGTCTTAGTAACTTTTACCGCCCATGCGCAATCACAAAAAGCAACAATCAAGGGAACTGTCAAAAACAGTACCGGATTGCCCCTGGCTTTGGTGCAAATAATGGCTCAACAGCTAGGCTGTGTGAGTGGCAAGGGTGGTGAATTTGAAATGGAAGTTGTGGCGGGGAATTACACGTTGACAGCCAATTTATTGAATTACACTACAGTGGAACAAGTGGTTAATGTGAAAGCTGGCGAAACAAGGTCGATTGATTTTGTGTTGCAGGATGCGGTGCAAAGTTTAAATCAATCACAAGTGATAGGAAAGTCGCAAAATAGAAAGGTACAAGAGTTGTCGTATAGTGTAGTAGCCATTGATGCGAAGCAATTTCATAATAGCAGCGCCAATATGAACCAGGTACTGAATCAGATGGCGGGCATTAAAGTGCGTGAAGATGGCGGATTGGGATCGGGCTTTAGTTTTTCGATTAATGGTTTTTCCGGGAAAACAAGTGAAATTCTTTTTGGATGGGGTTTCGATGGATCACTTCGGGTCAAGTATGTCGTTAAATAATTTATCGATCAATCAAGCCGATCGGATCGAAGTTTACAAAGGCGTAGTACCCGTGTGGCTGGGAACGGACGCTTTAGGAGGGGCGGTAAATATTGTAACAAACAGTAGTCGAAAGAATTACATTGATGCTTCGTATACTTATGGATCATTTAATACCCACAAAGCGAATGTGAGTACCGCTTATTTGAGTCCCAAATCGGGATTTGTGGTGCGTACCAATATGTTCTACAATTATGCTGACAACAATTACCCGATAGATGCACAAGTTGCCAATTTAACCACTGGGGAGTTGAGTAAAGTCCAAAAAGTAAACCGTTTTCATGATGCCTATCAATCGCTTGGGTTTCAATTTGAGACGGGTATTACACAGAAAAAGTTTGCTGACAAGTTGTTGTTTGGCTTGATAGCGTCCGAAAACAGTAAGGATATTCAAACTGGTGCTACTTCGGAAACCGTGTACGGAGGTATTAAACGAAAGGGAAAAGGCTTGATCCCTACACTCAAATTTGCTAAAAATAATTTATTTACAGACGGATTAAGTCTGCAAGTCAATGCGTTATATAATATGTCGGAAGATATATTGATTGATACCCTGCACCGTCGATATAACTGGCTTGACGAGTATATTGATTTAGATGGCGTGGGTGGCGAGTTTAAATTGAAACACTACACCGCCAAAAACAGAGGTGGCTTGTTAACCGCTACCACTACATACACTTTCAGTCCAGCACATAATGTGGTGTTGAATTACAGCTATAATAACTTCAGGCGTACCGGCAGCGATGCGGTCAACAAAGCCAATTCGGCAGATATTTACCCACAAAGTTTACATAAAAATTTATTTGGTTTGGCTTACAAGTTCGATCATAAATTATTGTCGATCACTGGTTTTACAAAACTGTATGCGATGTCCAATGCCTCGCAGGAATTGTCGGATATATTTGATTTGAATAGTCCCTTAATTGATGTATCGTCCCAAGTCACCAAAACCGGGTATGGCTTTGCCTTGTCTTATTTTATACTCCCAAAGTTACAGTTAAAGGGATCTTTTGAACATGCTTATCGGCTACCCGACAACGAAGAGCTGTTTGGCGATGGCTTGTTTATGATCCGTAGCCCTAGTTTGCAACCCGAGCAGAGCAATAACTTGAATATCGAAGCCTTATTCAGTACCTATATTCAAGAAAACCATCGTTTGGGTGCCGAACTAAATTTGATTTATCGCGATGCTAAAGATCTTATTCGGAATGAATTAAGGGGGATACAAACAGTGGCTGTTAACCTCCGCGATGCCCGTACCATGGGTGTTGATGTGGATCTGAAATATGCTTATGCCGATATTTTTCAACTAGGAATCAATGGCAGTTATCAAAATATCCGCAATACTACCGAATATGAGGGTGACAGTCAGATTGTTAGTTTCTATTACAAAGATCGCTTACCCAATATTCCTTATCTATTTGGCAATGCCGATGCCGCAGTTACACTTCGCAAGGTGGGGTATACTGATGCTAGTTTGTCGTTCAATTGGAGTCTTAATTATGTACACAGTTACTATCTTAAATGGCCTAGTTTGGGAACTGCTGACACAAAAATGATGATCCCTCAACAATTAACACAAAACATATCAACGCATTACGCCTTAAAAGATGGACGATATAATGTATCCTTAGAATGCGCTAATTTATTTAATCAAGCTTTATTTGATCACTATCGCTTACAGAAACCAGGTAGAGCGTTTTATGTCAAACTAAGACTGAGAATCAATTAGAATTCGCATGAATTATGAATTGAATTATGAATTGAATGATGAATTATGACTGCATCAGCACGAACCTCGAGTAATTGCTTCGCCCTAGCGGTTAGATTGGTGGGTTCAAGCCGCTAGGCGAAGCAATTACTCGAGCTCGTGCTGATGCAGCCATAATTCATAATTCGAAAAGTTCATAATCCAAGCAATTCATTGTCCGATTAAACCACTAGGCGAAGCAATTACTCGAGGCTCGTGCTGATGCACTCATAATTCATAATTCATGCGAATTAATAGCTGAAAAGCGCAAATTATAAGGTATGCAGGCCTCAACTGATCTCTCAACTTTAATCTCGGTGGCTTTAATCCCATGCTGAATGCCATTAAGTTAAGGAGTAATGAATTGATTTGCAATGTACGATGGGCATCGTATGAAGACACGATGGGCATCGTATCAAGACACGATGGGCATCAAGTCTTGATACCAGCGGGTTCGCATGTGTTTGTATGATCAATTAACTTTGATTATCAATCCATTACCTCTTAACTTAATGGCATTGGGCGCAAGCCCCGGGATTAAAGGGGGGTGCCGAGATGAATTGCGAAGCACTCGACAACACCAAAAATAAACACGAGTTGTCAATTGAGGCCTGAAGGGCCGGCATACCTTTTCTACTGTTAATTCGCATAATTCATAATTCATAATTCATAATTCATAATTCGAAAAGTTCATAATTTATTACTTACATGCAATCAAAAAATCTTTTTTTAGTTTTGGCACTTGGTATGGCCAGTTTTTTCACATCTTGCGACAAGGCAGATGATAACACAGTTGCCACTTTGGGTGGTGAATACGTATTGGCGGTCAATGTATCTACCGTAGCGAGCGAGTCGGCTAATTACTTACTTCAATCGTACGAACTATCGGGTGATATTTCTGCCATCGGGAATGGTATCGAGCAAAAAAATTATCGATCATTCTACCTCTCCGGTAAAACCTTGTTAAGTATTGGAGGGATTGGCGATTTAACGGCTTTAGGTTATTCGATGAACGGATCGCACAATTTGGCGAAAAGTGGCGAGTTTACTTTCGATAAATGGATGGACGAATATGCGCCCATCGGTGATGGTACTACTGGAGTGGCTGTTGCGTATTCGCGTGTGGGAGAGGAAAAAGAAAGTAAATTTACCTTCTATCAAGTAAATGCCCAAGCCATGAACATCAGTAAAAAAGCGACTGCTAAAACAGCAGCACTTTCGCCCACTACGGATATACCTTATATAACAGGTTTACGGGTGAGCGATAGCAAAGTGTATTTGTCTTATTATTTAGTTGATTCGGCAAATGTATCCAGCACTAAGCTTACAGATACCTGCTATGTGGCAGTTTACACTTACCCCGATTTTGTGTTGGAGCAGGTAATCAAAGATGCCAGAACAGGTCCTGCAGGTTCGTTTTATTCGCATCAAGGTTTATTTGTTGTTGAAAATGGCGATTTGTACACCATGTCGGGCTGTGCTATCCGTAATGGTTTCTCGCAAAGCACTAAGGCCAGTGGTTTTCTGAAGATAAAGAAAGGTGCTAAAAGTTTTGATTCTGATTACTTTTTTGACTTCTCTGCATTATCAGGAGGATATCGCATTTCGCATGCCAAATATTTGGGAAACAATTTGTTATTGGCGGAAATACATACCGAAAAAGATCAAACGGCACAATGGATGGACGAAAGTTTGAAGACTGCAATTATTGATATCGAAAAGAAAACCTTAACGTATGTTGATGGGATACCAGTACATAATGGTGTAGGGGCAGGTCAATATATTGCCTTTAAAGATACCGATGGATCGGTATACACCGTTTTGCCTAAAACAAATACCGAAAAAGCAGCCATTTACAAAGTCAATTTGAGTACACATACAGCACAAAAAGTGGTTACAGTAACAGGGCAAGATGTGTTTGGAATATTTAAAATGTAAGATATTTGCTTCGCTTGGGTTTGTTTAAGAATAACGGGGGTGAAATGCTTTAGTTATTCGAATTTTATGTTGTTTTATTGGGCTAAAGCCCAACCTGCATCAGTAAAAACAATGGGCTAAAGTTCATTCTAATTGAATTTCGTAGCACTCGACATGGTATCAATGGTGCCAGTCAAGTTACTACGCAATTCAATTAGAATGGATTTTAGCCCATTTTAATTTGATGAAATAAGCTTTATCTTTAGGACTTGTTTGAAATAGCGTTATCATATAAAGTTTTAGTGACCTCGGTCGAATTAGTCACTATCCTGTTCAACAAAGATTACCCGAGGGCTCGTGTTGATGCAATGGGTAAAAATCGCTTAGTTGACGTTCCTATTGATATTACTTGCTTACATATCAAACGTAAGTCGACAACACCAAAATAAAAACGAGTTGTCACTAGAAATGGGCTTTAGGGACCGTAAATAAATAACAAACTGTAGAGAAATTCTAAGACGCACTTTCCGTTTAAATCAATATTTGAAATTTATTCGAAGGCCTTATGTGAGTCGGAAGGTTCGAGTTTTCAGTAACAGTTCAGCACCCTTTGTGTTCGCTTCGCTCGCTTAGGATATTTCACTAAGGCGAATAAGGCGCACAAAAGTCGCACACTGCCTCAGCACGAGCCTCGAGTAAAAAATAAACATGAGTGAGTAAAGGCAGGATCATATAGAAAGAAGGCAGGATTACTTTATGGCAGATTTACACTGAAGTTTGTATGAAAAAATAAATCAAAAGAACAAGTATTAAAGGTCGTTAAAATCCATCACACTTGTTTATATTCAATTGAATCCAATGTATCTTCCAGTCTAAAAATCGAAACACGATTCCAACTAAAACGATTGTGTTTATATAACTAAAATCCAATCGTGTGAAGACATGATTGGATCGTGTGAAGACATGATTGGATCGTGTGAAGACATGATTGGATCGTGTCTTCACACGATTAAATCGTGTGAAGACATAATTGAATAGTCTGAAGACGTTGATTCAAATGGTGTAAGAAAATGGTCCAAATCGTATGGTTTTTCACTCAATTGAAGCGAGCTATACAAGGGTGTAGCACGATAAAATATTTTTATTTATTTCTATGCCCTATTATAGAACGTTAAAGTTAGTGTAAATACACATATTCTGTCATTTTGGCCAATTAAAAACACTTTTCAAGACAAGTATTATACAACAACGTCTAGTGCTAATTTAATGGACTTGGGGGTGTCTCGTATCTCGTCTCCGAGTTTTTATGTTAGTTGAGTATTTTATTTGTTGAAGCGATACCTTATCGGCTGTTTTCTGTTTGAGCGTAGTCCGAGGTACTCCGAGGCGGAGCGAGTTCAAGTCCGAACATGAGGCAATTAAACAGCCAAAGGTTTTTTGCTTACTTTTACCGCCAAAAAGTGAGAAAGAAAAAACTTTTCCTATAAAAAAGAAAATAAGGTTGTAAGAATCTATTTTAAAGAAACTTGCACATTAAATACATTGGAGGTTTTTTTTTTTTTCTCACTTTTTGGAGGCCAAAAAGTAAAAAAAAACCTTTGGCTGTTTATTCGAGGAACTCGCTCCGCCTCGGAGGCCTCGGACTACGCTCAAACAGAAAACAGCCGATAAGGTATCGCTTCGCGATGGAGTGCTTCGCTTTATGGGGTTAGATAAAAGGGGAGCGCAGTGTGTGTAAAGTTGGCGTGTTGGGAATGTTGTGTTTAAGCGTTCATTTTATTGGCTTTAGAGGCCTAAATCGGTACGTCTTGTAATTACCCTTGCAAGTAATTTATTTTCAATAAATTAAAATAAAAATGAATGCTGTATTCCGATCTCGGCGGTTTGGAAAATCATTGTCTGTATCAATTTTAAATAATATATTCAACGGTCATAAGGATTTATTCAAGGGTTTAAAGATATATGATACCGATTATAATTGGGAGAAATATCCTGTAATTAATCTCAACATATCTGATGCCAATTGCTCCTCAATTGAGGTGTTGCATAGAAGTTTGTGTAATTTGGTACGCAAGAGTGCCTCCGAACTTCAACTCACGCTATCGGACGAGCCAAATTCGGCCTTGCTTTTTAGTGAATTAATTGAAAAGGCAAAACAAAAACAGGCAAGGTAGTGATCTTGATTGATGAATATGATAAGCCTTTGGTGGAAGATGTAGATTTAGACTATTTAGAGGAAATACGTCAGGTGTTGAACGATTTTTACATAAACATCAAGTCCAATGACAAACATCTACGCTTTGTGTTTATGACAGGAGTCACTAAGTTTTCGAAAGTATCTGTATTTTCAAAATTAAATAATCTACGAGACATTACGATGAGTGCTGATTATGCTTGCATGTATGGTTATACAGAAGAAGAATTGACGCATTATTTTGGAGACCAAATTAATGATTTAGCATTACAGCATCATTGTGATCCTGCCGATTATCGAAAAGAAATTAAGCGATGGTACAATGGTTTCGGTTTAATAAAAATGCTTTGACTGTTTACAATCCTGTATCAATCGGTATGTTTATTGTTGAGGGTGGCGATTTTTCTAATTATTGGTTTGCCACAGGCAGTCCAACTTTTTGATGAAAGTGCTTAGAGCTAAAAGAAGTTGATTTTTTCAATACCATTAAAGAGCCTGTAGAAGATATACTACTCGATTCATTTGATATGGGTAATATAGACCCAACTATCTTGCTGTTACAAACAGGTTATTTGACCATTGACCGTGCTGAGGTGATTGGAGGTAGTACGTACTATCATTTTTGTTTTCCAAATTATGAAATTGAAAATGCATTCGAGAAACATTTGGTAGAGCGTAATATTAGCGAATGGAAGGAAGAGACCTTCTTGAATTATGAATCGTCTTGAATTATGAATTATGAACGCATCCGCACGAGCCTCGAGTAATTGCTTCGCCATCTAGTGGTAATTCATAATTCATAATTCATAATTCAAGAGGATTCATAATTCATAATTCATAATTCAAGAAGACCCTTATGTTAAAAAAGATCAAAATAAAATGGAAGTTAAAGACCTTGCAAAAAAAACTTTTGCGATGCTTGGCTTATCTGTTTAGGTCTCGTGGGTTTATTGATCGGTTTATACTTTTTATTACAACTTCCTTTTGTTCAAAATGAGGTGGGGCAATTTGTGATAAAACAGTTGAGTACGCTTACAAACAATAAATTACGGATTGAAAAGGTTTTTTTTAGACCTTTTAATCGGATTGAATTGCAAAATATTTATCTCGAAGATTTAGCTGGCGACACCTTGTTTTGTGCCGATAAATTGTCGGCAGATTTTTCAATCTGGGGATTGTTGGATAATCAATTGACCATTCACACCATCAGTTTGAATCAATTTGAGGCACACATCAAAAAAGACAGTCTTAACGGATCGTTTAATTTCGATTTTCTTTTGGGTGAACCTTCTACCGACACTACAAGCACTAAAAGTGCTTTTCAAATCAGTATACTCGATTTATCCTTACAAAATGGACAAATCAGTTACGATCTGCTTTCAGTTCCCGATACCGTACCTCTTCGACAACTCGATTTTAATCATATTAAACTTTCGGATGTTCAATTACAAGCCAACTTGAGTTCATTGGATCCCGAAAATTTGGCAATTACACTACAGCAACTGTCGTTTAAAGAACAATCGGGCTTACAGGTTTTGAATCTTGCTGCCGATTGTAGTTCATCGCAAAAATCAATACCAACTCCATCAACTTGTATTGGATTTACCTCATTCGCATCTCTATTTTCCTGATGTGCAGTTCAATATTGCCGACCTAAATCAGCTTGGACTCGAAATAAAGCTTTCCGAATCTTACCTCACCCCATCTGATTTACAAGCTATTGTCCCCATGTTGGTCAGTTTTACCGATAGCATACAACTCACCACCGAAATATCGGGGCGTTTACCACAAATCACCATCAAACAATTGCACGCCAATTATATCGATGCGATAGTGCTGGATGCAAATGCCGAGTTATCTGATTTGTTTCAATACGAAAATAGCGATATCCAGCTCACAATCGATCGTTTACAGATCAATCAAGCATTTTTACCCCTGCTCAAAAAACTGGATATTACAGTGCCTTCGCTCCGAAAAATGGCTTTTCCTTATACCTTAAAAGCCCATGCAACAGGGCAGTTAAGTGATTTATTGATTGAAACACAAGTGCAATCGGCCGACCTTCAATTGGATGTCAGCTCGCACCTCGGAATTGATTTGAAACTACCGAACTACGATTTTGATATCGACATTAAAAAACTGAATACCTCGCTAGGGCATCAATTGATTACTGCCGATTTTGGCAAACTCGATCTCACGGCACGCATTACAGGCCAAGCAAACGCATCCGGATTGCAATGGGGACACTTTAAAAGTCAATTAAAACAACTACAATATCACCAATATGCCTATCATGCCATTGCTATGGACGGAGACTATAAGGCACAAAAAGGAAGTGGTTCGCCAGGTTGGCAATTTCAATTGGTCAGTAACGACACTAATTTACTGGCTTCTGTCAATCTTGTATCTGATTTCCAACAAACCGATTTTAAGGTGGCGATAAATAATGCCCGTTTGCAGAATCTTCAATTAACGCCCACCTTAGACAGTTCGTGTTTAACAAGTACGTTTAAAGGAAGTATCGAAGGAAGTTCCTTGGATCAACTTTTATTCCATCTTGATATTGATAGTTTGCAGTTCTCCAATACCAGTAACCACTTTACCTTACATCAGTTAGGACTCAGTTACAAGGCCTAAAAAGATGGTACGAAGAACTTTAATTTATATTCCAATATATTGAATGGCTATGTGAAATACCATTTTTCATCGAAATACCTGCCCTCGGCTATCAATAATGTAATGGCATCTTATTATCCCAATCTATTTGTATACCAAGCCATTCCCCAAAATACTGTCAACAATTTAGAATTTAAGTTTACCAGCAATTTAATCGAAAAAGTATGTCGAACGTTGGATCTTCCATTCATTATTCAAGCCGAAAGTTCGATAAATGGTCTTTTTGATGCACAAGAAAACAAGCTACATTTTACCTTAGATTGTCCTAAGTTGAATTATCAAAAAATGGATTTCACCAACTTTGATGTCGATATCCGTTCTCAAAGTCAGCAATTGAACTTACATGCAGCCGTTAATTTAGTGCGCGACAGTAACCAATTTCAGTTTGCTTTTGATGGCTTGAGTGTAAAAGACAGTCTTAATTCGGTATTTTCTTTTGCTGGCCAAGGAACGAGAGAGAGAAAGACCTACAATATGAAAGGCAAATTGGCGAGCGAAATAGCAGTGGGCGGGCGTGGCGAGGCATTTAAAGATATTCATGTAGCATTGCTCCCCACACAAATTCAATTGAACGAGAAGGTGTTGAAAATACAGCCCGCAACACTGCGCATTAAAGACGATGCTTATACGATAACTAATTTTGGGATACTGCTTTCTGATACCGAATATTTTAAAGTAGATGGCGTGGTCTCCAAAGATATAGATGATACTTTGAATATCAATTTTGCACACCTACAATTGGCGACCTTATTCGATTTAGTCCAATTAAATACAGGTTTAACAGGCGAAATCAATGGCACTTTACTTGGCAACGGACTGTTGTCGCAACCAAAATTCCAGAGTAAAGACTTGGTTTTTTCCGATTTAGTATTCAATAGCATCAAAATGGGCAATCTTTATCAAGCCATTAATTGGGATGAGGAAAACAAATCGCTAGCTTTTGAAAGTATCTTGAAAAGAGGAAATAACGTGCCCGACAGTAGGGTAGGGGGGCGGTTTTTACCCAATAACGATTCGCTCACAGTAGATATTCAGTTAAATGAATTGGAACTGGCGTGGTTGCAAATGTTTGCTGGTGATCAGGTATTTGGTTTAAATGGAAAGATCAGCAGCGAATTGCAAGTGTTTGGTAAATTCAATGATCTTCATTTATTGGGTAAGGCATCTTTTAACAAAGCCCAATTTGGTATTACTGCCACAAATGCCGTATATACTTGTAACGATGTGGTGCTTTTTGAAGCTGGGGATGAGGGATATGCAGGGAAAATTGTACTGAACAATTTTAGATTGATGGATCAGAATAACAAAGAAGCCCTATTTCAAGGTTTTGTGAATTATCAAGACGCATCGAAATATACCACGCAAATAGAGGTGTCGTTTACCGATTTTTTATTGCTGAACAATGCCCAGCAAACCAACAATCTGTATTATGGCACCATTCTAGGAACAGGAAAAAGTAGGATTGATGGTGACGAGAAAGGTCTTAATGTAGGTTTGACCCTCGAAAATGGCTTGAGGTCAAAAGTTTTTGTGATCCTTCCTGACGATCCCAATGCGGCAGCTCAGTACAGTAGTGTGAGTTTTGTGCCCGAAAACGATTCTTTACAAATCAGCCAAGTGATATTCACCAAAGCCCCTGCGACAAGCTTTCCGTTAAAATTAAAATTAGACCTCAGTATCAATTCAAATTTAACGATCGGTGTCATTATAGATCCAAAGACGAAGGACTTAGCCACCGTTGTAGGGGCAGGAAAATTAAGTGTAGACTATGATCTTGCCACAAGCAAGACCCATATTTTGGGACGATATGGTATCGAATCGGGCGATTGTTTGATTTCTTTAATGGGGATTGCCTCCAAAAAATTCAAGGTGCAAAGGGGAGGATATCTTGTATTTAAAGGCGATCCAATGGCCACCGAATACAATATTACAGCAGCTTACAGCGTTCGTGCCGATTTAGTGGGCTTAGACCCTAGTTTTGGAAACGATCAACAATTAAGTTCTACACGGGTAATGGTGAACAGTTTGATAACGGCGAAAGGTGTAGGGAGTAAATTTACCTTAGATTACGACATTAAAGCAGATGATGTGAGCGATGAAATACAACAAAAAATGGCGGCCATTATGCCCACTCAAGAAATAAAAATCAAGGAAATTGCCTACCTCTTTGCTTTGGGAGCCTTCTATTCGCCCATTCCCTCCGAAACTTCGGGGGCAGGTTCAAATCTGTGGGCATCGGTAGCCTCATCAACATTAACCAACCAATTGAACAATGTGATGGGAAATGTGTTGAAAGATAATTGGACCATCGGTACCGAAATTTATACCGATGATCAAAATGCTTCATCAAAAGTAAAAATGGATGTCAGCATTTCAACCCGATTGTTAAACAATCGATTAACGTTATCCAGTAATTTTGGATATAAAAACAATTCGGCACAAACCAGTACCTTATCGGGCGATTTCGAAGCACAGTACAAATTGAATCGAGCTGGTAATTGGTTATTGCGGATGTACAATTTGGCTAATGAGCAATATTACAATCAAACACGCACCGTAACGGGAGTAGGTTTGATTTACCGACGCGAAGCGAAAAAGTTCAAAAACTTATTCAAACGCGGTAAGAAGACAACAAAAACAACGAAGACAACCGTGAAATAATTATAAATCTATTTTCACAAACAAAGCGTGCGATTGGGCGACATTTTAATTTATTGACGAACTGTTTTTGCACAAAGTCAATTATTCACAGTAATTGCCTGCGAAGAAAAGTTGAAGATCTTTTGAAGAAAAGTTGAAGATCTTTTGAAGAAAAGTTGATGATGTTTTGCAGAAAAGTTGAAGATGTTTGGGAGAAAAGTTGAAGATGTTTCGGAGAAAAGTTGAAGATGTTTCGGAGAAAAGTTGAAGATCTTTTCGCCTAGCGGTTGATCAAAATGGCGAACAATTAAAACTTGATCACTAACAAGAATTAGAAAACATCTAAACTGGATAATTCATAATTTCAAGTAATCTTAGCAACATGAACAAAATTTAATAAATAAAAATAAAAAGATATGAAAATTTACACAAAAGGAGGCGATCTAGGACAAACATCGCTTATTGGCGGAAAGCGCGTTTATAAATCAGATTTAAGGGTAGAAGCCTATGGATCAGTGGACGAATTGGTTTCGTTTGTAGGTGTTGTGCGCAGTTACGATATTGCGAAAGAGTACCAAGCTGAATTAATGGCTATCCAAGATCGATTAATGGTGGTGGCTGCCTTGTTGGTCGCTGACGAAGATTGCAAGAAAAAACTGCCCGTAATTAGTGTTGCAGATATTGCTGTATTAGAAACCGCAATAGATAGGATGGTGTCAGCTATGCCTGCCTTGAACTCGTTTATTTTACCTGGAGGCTATCTACCTGCCGCATTTTGTCATGCTACTTGTGGTGTATGCCGACGTGCCGAACGTGCTTCAGTGCGTTTAAATCAGGAGCACCCTGTAAGTACCGAAGCCTTAATTTATTTAAATAGATTGTCGGATTACCTATATACGCTGGGTCGGAAAGTAGCACATGATGCATCAAATGCCGAACAACTTTGGGTGGTTCAATAGGGAAATAAAAAACTTTTGAAAATAATTTGTTTGTCTTGATTTTTTTTATAATTTCGCAGACATTTGCGGACATTTAACGCCCCACAAAAAAGACATTTTACGAGTAAAAGAACAGATTGTTTTACCTTCTTAAATTAAACTAAATATGTATTGGACACTTGAATTAGCTTCTAGATTAGAAGACGCACCATGGCCAGCAGCCAAAGATGAGCTAATTGACTTTGCGATACGTTCTGGCGCACCGATGGAAGTCATTGAAAACCTTCAATACCTTGAAGAGGATGGAGAGATCTATGAAAGTATTGAGGATATTTTACCCGATTATCCTAGTAAAAGAAGATTTCTTCTTTAATGAAGATGAGTATTAATTGGATCCTCGATTAATGCAGTAAAACTATATGGAACATGGCACAACCTCACAGATGTTGATGGAAAGGAAATAATTTACACCCCCATGGAGGCTCATAATGCAGAAGTGAAAGTTTCAGAGAAAACAATCATTGTGAATTACGGTCAGGAAGAAGAGGAATTCAAGATAAAAAACGTGCGGGTTTCGGATGGTACTTTTGAGTTTGACACATATTCGTCCGATATAAAAACAATAAAAACGATTACCAGGACCCCAATAGGGAACGACAAGGCCAAGTGGAGCATAAGTTCAACCACAGAATATATCACTACCAATAAACCATCAAACTATGAGTCGAAAGCGGATGGATTGATTATGAACGAGAACAATATTGAAGAGGTTTTGGACTCCTTATATATAGGACTGTGTACGGCAGGATTCCAGCAAGCTAGCCATGATAAATTTATGGCAGTGATTGACGACCTGGGTATTAAACTCACAAACTCCAATATCCACAATCAGAGTAAGTACTTCATTCTGCTCAATAACGCTGACAAAATGGAGGTCATCAGCTCAGGAAACATTTACTTCTCCAAGAAGCATTATTACATGGCAGATGGTTTTTCCATCTATCAAAGAATAGCCGAAGAATTGGCACATCAAAACAATTTTTTATTCAACGATAACCTATCTAGTTTTGAGTGGTTGCTAAACAACAATCAGTATGGTTTTTTACAATATCTATTGACCGAATTTGGTTACGATAAGAACGAGAAAATCAATGAGGCCGTGGTGAGTCATGCATATAAGGAATGGGGAGGGGACAAGGATGATATTCGTAGGGATTACGACGTTTTTAGAGATATTTTTGCACATAAAGACCATTACGGGAAGCTTCATATTCACGAAAATTTGATGCAATACATGGTCGATAAAAGTATCGTTGCCGATAATGACGATATACACATTGACTATTTAGCTATGTTGTATTCGTATGGTCGTAAATTGCTACGCAGTGACATCAGATATTTAACCCAACAAGAACGGAATCAAGTTGCAGGATACATCGCATATTATATACAACAGTACTATAACCTTGACAGATATGTACCAGGGGGACTACCTCCAGGTAGTTTTCTTAGCAACTACGAGACGGATTATCCCGATTTGGAGAAGGAATACAGGAAGGTGGTTGCCAGCAAGAAGAAAAAATGATGTAAGCCCTACACAACATTTCATAATTAATCTAAGTTCACTGGAAAGACAAGTCCTATTATCAATAACTACTTGATGTTTCGAGGTAAGTCATTTTGAGATAAAAAACGGCATAAAACAACGATCTTTTTATCTAATTGATTGAATATGAAATTGACAACAATTGTTGCGTAGTTAAATAGATCCATGTATGGCAATAGTAAGTGTGTGCATGCGCTAAAAAGCTCCTTAAGTTGTCATTTAGTGATATGAATAAAAGGAATACATAAACATTAAACAAATTAAGCCTAAAATGGAAGAAAAAGATATCCTAGATAAGAAAGCGGTTAAAATATTAATGAAATATGGAGATAAAAAAGAGCCTAACATTAGTTTTGCCGAATTTGTTTATGCAAAACAAAAAGGAATAATGTATGACCCTATGAATTATAC
>JAGWCC010001680.1:0-25352 GCA_022651775.1 Drusus annulatus | reverse complement strand
TTTGGCGGCTGAGGATATTGGCCTGGCTAATCCCAATGGGCTTCTGTTGGCCAACGCCTGCTTTGATACTGTTCATAAAATTGGTATGCCCGAGGCACGAATCCCGCTGGCTCAGGCAACAATCTACCTTGCCACCTCGGCCAAAAGCAACTCTGCATACTTGGCAATTGACGCTGCCCTTGGGTTAGTGGCTCATGATACTACCAATCGTGCGGTGCCGTTGGATCTTCGCAATGCCCAGACCAAGCTGATGAAGGGCATGGGCTATGGAAAGGATTATAAATATTCACATGACTTCCCTGGTCACTTCATGGAGCAGGAGTTTATGCCCGAGGGGTTGGAGGGTAGGGTATTTTATAACCCAGGTGAAAATAGTAATGAGCAGCTCTTTAGCGACAAGATCAAACACCTTTGGCGGGGGAAATATTAGGGGGCTTCTATTACGTAACTGTTTAAAATTTTCAACTTCGGTCTTTTCGTCCCTGTTTTGTCTCTTTCAACTCTCATTTTTGTTCCATAGCTTTGGCTATGCAACTGCAAATGACAGTCAAAATAGCCTAAAACATGAACAAAAATCCTCTCGTTAAAATTTTTTAAACAGTTACTAAGAAGCTGTTTGTAACACACCCTAGTCCGAAATCTCCTCATAATCACGCATTGACACTGGAAGCTCCTTGGTGCCCTTCACACCCATATCCAGAATCTTCTGGCTACGCCCAATCAAATTACCGCGACCTGTGCTGAGTTGTTGCATTGCATCGCGATATTTTTCACTGGCCGAGTCAATTCCCTTGCCAATTGCCTGAAACGTTGTCAGGAAGCCCATGAATTTATCATACAATTTGGCTGTTTCGCTAGCAATAGCCTCCGCATTTTTGCTCTGTTTGTCACGATTCCAGAGGTCATTTACCAGCTTTAGCAGTGCAAAGAGATTTGTTGGTGAGCTGATGATAACCTTCTTGCGATAGGCATCTTCCCAGATGGTACTGTCGCCCTGCAGTGCCGCCAAGAACGATGGTTCGTTGGGGATAAACATGATTACAAAATCGGGCGAGTTCACCAATGTCTGGTACCTTTTGGAGCCCAACTCCTCGACACGACTACGCACCGAGGCCAAATGTTTTTTCATGAATATGGAGGCCTCTGTTGGATCTTCGGCACTTGAAAAACTGACATAGTCATTCAACGACACCTTTGAGTCGATCACAATCTGCTTGCCATCTGGCATATTCAAAACAACATCGGGACGCAAATTATTATTCTGTTCGTCCTTCAGATTGCCCTCCCTAACATAGTGGATCCCCTTTACCAGGGACGAACTGTCGAGGATCGTCTCAAGAATCATCTCGCCCCAATCACCACGAGTTTTGGCACTACCCTTTAGGGCATTGGTTAGGTTGTGGGTCTGCTGGGTGATCTCTTTATTGAGCATCTGGAGGTTTTGAAGCTCCTGCTTTAGTGCACCACGCTCCTTGTTGTCGTTGTCGTAGATCTGCTCAACTCTCAATTTAAAGTCTGTGATGTTGTCCTTTAATGGCTTCAGTAGTTGATCCAATGACTCCCTGTTGGTGGCCTTGAATTGGTTGCTTTTTTGCTCCAGGATCTCATTGGCTAGGTTTTTGAACTCCTCTCGGAATGAAGTTTGCAACCGCTCCAGCTCTGCACGGTCGCTCTGAGCACGGTCGCTGAGGGCTTGAAGTTTCGTTTGAGCCTCGGCCTTCTCTGCAATCAGGGTGCGAATCTGCTGCTCAAGCCCAGCTCGCTGTTGCTCAGCTTTGAGTGTAATAGACAGAGCGTCAGCATTGGTTTGTTCCAAATCTCGGGCGGATTGTTGCAGGCTGGAGGTGAGCCTTTCAACACTCATACCACGCACAAACCATAGTGTCAACACCATGGCAAAGGCCACTGAGCCAACAACGATATATATCAATCCTATCTCAACCACTGTTCAATTGCTTTATTTCATGCAAAAATAGCTATAATTTTGACAAAATAGAGTACCTTTGTGCAAACAAATTTTGAGAATGAAGCTGACAATGAAAAGAATCATAGCACCATCGATGTTGGCAGCAGATTTTGGAAATCTGGCTCAACAGACCCAGATGGTTGACCAAAGCCATGCCCAGTGGATTCATATTGATGTTATGGATGGGGTTTTTGTGCCCAATATTTCGTTTGGCTTCCCTGTTCTGAAGGCAATCAGGGCTCAGACTACAAAATTTGTAGATGTGCACTTGATGATTGTTGATCCGGGTCGCTATGTGAAGCGTTTTGTTGAGGCGGGAGCAGATCTGGTGACGGTTCACTATGAGGCCTGCGACGATCTTAGGGGCTGCATGGACCTGATTCGTGGGGTGGGTGCAAAGGTTGGGGTTTCGATTAAGCCAGGGACTGCGGTGGCGGTGTTGGCAGAATTTTTGGCAGAGATAGATGTAGTTTTGGTGATGAGTGTTGAGCCAGGATTTGGTGGGCAGTCATTTATGGAGGGCACCTATGGCCGGGTTAAAGAGTTGCGAGAGATGATTCAGGAGCAGGGCTTAGAGACCATGATAGAGGTAGATGGAGGAGTTTCGATTCACAATTCTGGTCTGCTTTTTGAGGCAGGTTGCGAGGTTCTGGTTGCTGGCAATTCGGTGTTTGGTGCCGAGGATCCTGCGGCGGAGATCAGCAAAATGCTGGAGTGTTAATTTTTGTATATTAATGAATTATCTAGAAAATAATGGTTTCAGTAAATAATCTCACCGTCAGTTTTGGTGGTTGGGATCTGTTCAGTGACATTTCGTTTTTGATCAATGCCAAGGATCGTATCGGTCTTGTGGGCAAGAATGGGGCGGGTAAGAGTACGTTGCTAAAGGTTTTGATTGGAGAGCAACCTCCCTCTGGTGGTAATATCTCTAAGGATACGGATTGTACTTTGGGCTATCTTCCTCAGCAGATGAAAGTTGCCGACACAACATCGTTGGTTGAGGAGACAGCAAAGGCGTTTGAAGAGGTGCTTGCGTTGGAGAGGGAGATTGAGTATATAACCGAGCAGGTGACTGTGAGGACGGATTATGAGAGTGAGGAGTATACAGAAATGTTGCACCGTTTGACCGATGCCTCGGATCGATACCATATCTTGGGGGGTGACACTCGTGAGGCGGAGATTGAGCGAACTTTGTTGGGGCTTGGGTTTAAGCGTGAGGAGTTTGGTAAGCCTACAAAGGAGTTTAGTGGTGGTTGGCGAATGCGAATTGAGTTGGCTAAGTTGCTGTTGCGTCGTCCTTCGGTTTTTCTGCTCGATGAGCCAACTAATCACCTTGATATTGAGAGTATTGAGTGGCTTGAGGGGTATTTGCGTGACTATCCAGGAGCGGTGGTGTTGATTTCGCACGACAGGGCTTTTCTGGACAATGTCACAAATAGAACCATTGAGTTGTCGCTGGGCAGAGCCTACGATTACCGAGCGTCATATACCAAGTACATGGTGCTTAGGCAGGAGCGTCGTGAGCAGCAGATGGCCACTTATGTCAATCAGCAGAAGGCGATTGAGAAGACCGAGGAGTTCATTGAGCGATTCCGGTACAAGGCTAGTAAGGCAAATCAGGTTCAATCGCGGGTGAAACAGCTGGATAAGTTGGAGAGAGTAGAGGTTGATGATGAGGATGTTAGCACGATGAATATTAAGTTTCCGCCCGCTCCGCGGTCTGGCCAGGTTGTGGCTGAAGTAAAAGAGGCGGGAAAGAGTTTTGGAGATAAATTCATCTTTGGCGGGGCCGATTTTAACATTGAGCGTGGCGAAAAAATTGCCCTTGTGGGGCGAAATGGGGAGGGTAAGACCACCTTTGCACGTATGCTTAATGGAGATTTGGAGCCTAGTGAGGGGCTGATCAGAATGGGGCATAATGTTAATATTGGATATTTTGCTCAAAATCAAGACGATTTGATGGACGGGGAGTTTACTGTTTTCGACACCTTGGATCGTGTTGCTGTGGGAGATATTAGGGTTAGATTGAGGAATATTTTGGCTGCATTTTTATTCAAGGGCGAGGATATCGATAAGAAGGTCAAGGTGCTGTCGGGTGGCGAGAGGTCTCGTTTGGCGATGGCACGGTTGATGCTTGAGCCTTACAATATGTTGATTCTCGATGAGCCAACTAACCACATGGACATGAGGGCCAAAGATGTGTTGAAAAATGCACTGATCAAGTATGATGGCACGGTTGTGGTTGTATCCCATGATAGAGAATTTTTAGATGGTTTGGTGGATAAAGTCTATGAATTTAGGGACGGGAATGTGAATGAGTATCTGGGGGGTATTTTCTACTTTATGGAGAAACGCAAGCTGCTGAATTTAAGGGATGTTGAGATCAAAAAGCAGGAGTTGAAGCTGGGTGTGGGGCAGAAGAGTGTGCAGACAAAACAGGACTATGACCAGCGAAAAAAAATGGAGCAGGAGGCACGCAAAATCAGTTCGGCCATTGAGCGGTGTGAGGTGGAGATTGAGCAGCTGGAGGGTGCGATTGCTGAGTGGGACGTGAAGATTGCTGCTCCAGAGCTCCATGGATTGGACATTACGGATCAGACGGTGTTTGCCAAGTACAACCAACTCAAACAGAGCCTTGCCAAGCAGATGCAGGAGTGGGAGAGTTTGCAGGCGGAGTTGGAGATCGTGGGGGGATAGAAGAGGTGGAAAATGTTTAACGATAATTTTTCTACTTTATTTAAGAAACTGTTTGGGAATTTTAATTTCACTCTTTTCGTCTCTTTTTCAGACCCTTTTTGCACCATAGGAATCGCTATGCAGCGGTAAAGGGCACAAAAAACAGCCTGAAAAACAGCTATAAAATAATTTCATTAAAATTCCCAAACAGCTTCTAAGAAGCAATAATAATAAAAAATATGGAAAACATAATTTTTGGTATTCGCCCTGTTTTGGAGGCGATTTCGGCAGGTCGCGAGATCGAGAAGGTGTACATGAAGAAGGGGGCAGATGGTCAGTTGATAAATGAACTTCGGACAATCTGTTTTCAGAAGCATGTACGCATTCAGGAGGTTCCTGTTGAGAAGTTGAATCGAATCACAAAGGGTAACCACCAGGGGGTTATCGTGAAGATATCCACTATTGAGTATGCGTTGCTAGATGATATTTTGGACGCTATTCCTGAGGGTGAAGTGCCACTGATTGTGGTGTTTGATGGGGTTACGGATGTTCGCAACTTTGGAGGTATTGCCCGTTCGGCCGAGTGTGCGGGTGTGCATGGGTTGATTGTTCCGATCAAGAATGCGGCTCCGGTTAATGCCGACGCAATTAAGAGTTCGGCAGGAGCTCTCAACTCGATGCCAGTATGTAGGGTTGGCAGCATTCGCACGGTGCTCAAGGCGTTGCAGAACCAAGGAATGCAGATAGTTGCGGCCACGGAGAAGAGTGATGTGATGCTGTTTGAGGCGGACATGACCAAGCCTACGGTTTTGGTGATGGGTAGCGAAGATACTGGTATCTCGAAGGAGGTGTTGAAGATGTGTGATGTTCAGTTGGCAATCCCAACAGTGGGAGTGATTGACTCTCTGAATGTTTCGGCGGCAGCTGCTGTGATGTTGTTTGAGGTTGTGAGACAACGCCATACTAAGTAGGTAGGGGGTGAAGGGGACTATTGACCACAGGTCTCTTGGAGTGGTAACTGTCTCTCAGACTCGACGTTCCACGCGGATAGCAATTTCGGTCAGGCCATCGGGCGAGGTTCGGTTGTCCTTGCCGCTAAGAGTTGGGCTGAAGGAGGCGGTGGCTTTTTTAGATAGTAGGGTGGAGTGGGTTGAGGCTGCAAAGTTGAAACTGGCTATGAAGTACCCAAAGAGCACTATTGAGATGCCCTTTGAGACTCGTAGCCATGGATTGCGTCTGAATCCCGATGCTGGCTCTAATATTCGAGTAAAGGTCTGTGGAGGTGAGATTGTAGTTAGCTATCCAGGTGATATGCACTACACAGATAGTGATGTCCAGGGGGCAATTAAACAGGGCATTGAGTTGGCCTGGAGGGTTGAAGCTGAGCGATTGCTTCCCTTCAGAGTTCAAGAAATTTCGAAGCAGACAGGGCTGAGGTTCAGGTCCGTTTCAATTAGAAACACCCGCAGCAAGTGGGGTAGTTGTTCGAGCAGAGATGACATCAGTCTGAGTCTTCATTTGATGCGTTTGCCCGACCATCTGGTTGACTACATTATTATTCATGAACTTTGCCACACTGTTCACAAAAACCATGGACCCCTGTTCCATGAACTTCTTGATAAACTTACGGGTGGACACCACCGTGAGTGGAACAGAGAGTTGAAAAAATTCAATACAATAGTCCTGTGATCGTGGGCAGGGAGTGGTGTTATTTTTGTTTTTCAGTGAAAATTTGCTTATAATTGTATATTGTTTGGGTGCTTGCGAAACAGTTTCTGCGAAACTGATAATATAAGTAATTTCCAACATTTAGTTATCCATTCTTGTCGGTTCTTTTGGTCATCTTTTCCACCTCAAAGCCTCTACTTAGCCCGCTAAGCCTGCGTTTTGAGGTGAAAAATCTAACCAAAAATAACTCTTCAATAATGGATAAATAAATATCTTCAATCACTTATTATTAACCAACACAACAAATCTTATGGGTGCAATTCCGACTATCTTCTGGATCATTCCTTTTATATCAATAACGGCACTCTGCTTTGCCTACTACTTCTATCGAGAGATGAAGAGCCAAAGTGAAGGTACTGAGCGTATGCAAGAGATTGCCCTATACGTTCGTGAGGGTGCAATGGCTTATCTGTGGCAGCAGTATAGGTTGGTGATTATTGTTTTCATTATTCTTGGGCTGTTCTTTGCCTTCTTGGCTTATGGATTGGGGGTGCAAAACCCTTGGGTTCCTTTTATGTTCCTTTCGGGAGGTTTTTTCTCTGGCTTGGCAGGATATTTTGGTATGAAAACAGCTACTTTTGCCTCGGCACGTACTGCCCAAGCAGCCAGTGAATCACTCAATAAGGGGCTCAAGGTTGCGTTTCGCTCGGGAGCAGTAATGGGGCTTGTTGTTGTTGGATTGGGGCTGTTGGATATCTCAATTTGGTATGTCATTCTGGAGTATTTTGTTGATGTGACAGGGGCACAGAAGCTTGTGGTGATCACCACAACCATGCTAACTTTTGGAATGGGTGCCTCTACTCAGGCACTTTTTGCACGCGTTGGAGGCGGTATTTTCACTAAAGCGGCCGATGTTGGTGCCGACTTGGTGGGTAAGGTTGAGGCGGGTATCCCAGAAGATGACCCCCGTAATCCAGCCACTATTGCTGATAACGTTGGAGACAATGTTGGTGATGTTGCGGGTATGGGAGCAGACCTATATGAGAGCTACTGCGGTTCGATTCTGGCAACAGCGGCCCTTGGGGCGGCTGCATATTCAGGTGTGTTTCAGATGAAAGCTGTACTGGCACCGATGTTGATTGCGGCAGTTGGAATATTGCTCTCAATAATTGGTATCTTCCTGGTTCGAACTAAGGAGGGGGCTACCATGAAGGAGTTGCTGGGTTCATTGGGGTTGGGGGTTAATGTAAGCTCAGTTCTGATTGCGGCAGCTACATTTGGGATTCTGTTTGTGTTGGGTATGGAGAACTGGATTGGTGTCTCGTTCTCAGTCATTACGGGTTTGGTTGCTGGTATTATTATTGGTCAATCAACCGAATATTACACCTCTCACTCCTACCGTCCGACTCAAAAAATAGCTGAAAGTTCGGCAACAGGGCCAGCAACGGTCATAATTTCGGGTATAGGAATGGGTATGATCTCAACCGCTATCCCTGTTTTAACAATTGGGATTGCCATTATTTTGGCTTTTTTGTGTGCCACCAATTTTGATGTTGCAAATATGATGACCGCCTCAAATCTTGGGCAGGGACTATATGGTATTGGGATTGCAGCTGTGGGAATGCTTTCAACCCTTGGTATCACTTTGGCCACAGATGCCTATGGACCAATTGCCGACAATGCAGGGGGGAATGCACAGATGGCAGGTCTGGATCCAGAGGTTCGCCGCAGGACAGATGCACTCGATGCCCTTGGCAACACAACAGCTGCCACAGGCAAGGGCTTTGCCATTGGTTCGGCAGCTTTGACAGCTTTGGCACTTTTGGCCTCCTACATTGAGGAGATTAAAATTGGGTTGCAACATATTGGTCAAACTACCATTACGATGCTTGATGGCTCTATTAGGGTGGTGGCAGATGCAAATATTTTAGATTTCATGGAGTATTACCAAATATCGTTGATCAACCCTAAGGTTTTGGTTGGTATGTTCATCGGCTCAATGATGTCGTTTCTTTTCTGCGGGTTGACGATGAATGCTGTGGGGCGTGCTGCTCAGAAGATGGTTGAGGAGGTGCGTCGTCAGTTTAGGGAGATAAAGGGGATTATGGACGGAACGGGTAAGCCCGATTATGCACGTTGCGTTGAGATTTCAACCAAAAGTGCTCAGCGCGAGATGCTTTTGCCTTCGATGCTTGCAATTTTGACTCCAATTTTCGTGGGGTTGATTTTTGGGGTCTCTGGAGTAATGGGGCTGTTGGTTGGAGGTTTGGCTTCGGGCTTTGTATTGGCTATTTTTATGGCCAACTCTGGTGGTGCATGGGACAATGCCAAGAAGTATGTTGAGGAGGGTCACCTGGGTGGAAAGGGCTCTGATGCCCACAAGGCTACGGTGGTTGGAGACACGGTTGGCGATCCTTTTAAGGACACTTCGGGTCCATCACTGAATATTTTGATTAAGCTGATGAGTATGGTCTCAATCGTAATGGCAGGGTTGACGGTGGCCTATAGTTTGTTTTAGGTAGGCAATTTGTCAACACCCTAGAAACTGTTTACATTGGGTCTATATACACCAAAAATTGATTGGTCTTGATTTATGTGAGGAATCACATAAATCAAGACCAATTAATTTTTACTATCTTCAATTTGCTTGACCTACTGAGTTCAACCTACTTAGATTGGGTCAGCACCAGATGATTACCAGAGATAGTTATTTTTTAGTCACCCCCTTTGATTTGCCACTTATCTGCCACTTATCTGCCCTCTTTTAGTTGACCCCTTTATCTGGCCCCCCCTTTAGTTGACCCCTTTGTTTTGGAGATTTTCACTAACATCGGACATATCAATCTGCAACCTCACCATTTTTATTGCTGTTGCTGCGGCTTCAACCCCTTTGTTTCCATGTTTACCCCCTGCACGATCCAGGGCTTGTTGCATATCTTGAGTTGTCAGCACACCAAATGCGATTGGCATATTCCAGGTCAACATCAAGTCGGTAACTCCTCGAGTCACCCCATCGCATACAAAATCGAAGTGGGGCGTATCTCCCTGAATCACACAACCCAAAACAATCACTGCATCTATATCAGTATATTCAGCAAAGAACTGAGCACCCAAGGGGAGCTCAAAAGTTCCAGGCACATACTTTATCAATATGTTATGATCCTCACAACCTCTCTGCTTGAGTGTCTCCACGGCACCACGAAGCAGAGCCTCGGTGATTTGTGGATTCCACTCAGAGACTACAATCCCAAACTTCATATCCACCGCTGAGGGTAAGGAGTGGTCTATTGACGAAAGATTTGTCCTCTTCAACATCTATCCTACTGCTCAGACTGACCGATATACTTCTCAATATCACGAGCCTCCATACTTGTTGGAAACTCATCGGCAATACGTTGAAAAAACGCTGTAGCCTTAGCTTTATCCCCCAATTGAATAGCTACCAAACCAGCCTTCTGAAGGTAGATTGGAGCAGTCAATGAGTTGTCAGCCACCGCAATTGCTTTGTCGTACATAGTAGCAGCCTGGGCATATTTTTGTTGTTGTGACAAAATATCACCCTGTAGCCCAAGATTCTGAGCATTGATCAATGAGTTTGGAACTCCCTTTGTCTGGTCATAGCCTTTGAGCATCTCCATCGCTTTGTCGAGTTCATTCAATTTGATGTAGCAGATCCCTGCATAATGCTTAGCCAAATTGGCTTGTGGAGTAGAGCCATAATTCTCAATAATCTTCAAAAACCCATCATTGTTACCATCTCCATTGAGTGCCTCGCTAAAAGCGTCAACCGAAAACTGCTGCTCAGCAACATACATCGCCTCTGAAGCCTTAGTCATCTTTGGACCCTGGTAAAGATATTTGTAACCAAAATAACCCCCCACCAGCAGAACAACTACACCAAGAATTGTCAGCAAAACCTTGCCGTTTGCAAACAAAAAATTCTCTGTCTTGTTTAGAGCTGTTTCAATAACCTCTTCTGGATCGTGATGTTCCTTGACCTGCTTACCATTTGTTGCCATAACTATCGTATTTTAAATTTCTTTTTTTCTAATTTGCAAGATATAACCGCCTATTAATGAGTGCATTACACCGCCATATGTGGTGACATGGCTCAATAATGGACATAAACAGAACGCAAAAATACATTTTTTTGTCGAATAACCATACAGCATTGCTAAATATATTTTTCAATCCCCCTAAAAATAGTACCTTTGTTCGGAATTAAGTAACTGTTTAAAATTTTTAACTTCGGTCTTTTCGTCCCTGTTTTGTCTCTTTCAACTCTCATTTTTGTTCCATAGCTTTGGCTATGCAACTGCGAATGACAGTCAAAATAGCCTAAAACATGAACAAAAATCCTCTCGTTAAAAAATTTAAACAGTTACTAAGTAATTGATAAATGTTGGAAATTACTTACGTAGTGAGAAAGAGTTGTCGAACAGTAGCAAAATGTGTTCAACTTTGTCAGAGGGCATAAAAGAGTGAAGGTAATAAATTTAAACAGTTTTTGAGAATGTTCCTGAAAAAATTATCGATAATAAACTTTAAAAACATAACTGACCTCAGCCTTGAGTTTAATAACCAGATTAGTTGTTTTGTGGGCGACAATGGTGCTGGGAAGACCAATGTTATCGATGCAATATACTATCTTTCAATGTGTAAGAGTAGCCTTGCTATGACTGATGGGCAGAGTGTTCGTCACTCTACAGAGTTCTTCTTGCTTGAGGGACAATATACCTTTGGGGTGAATAGATCTCAGTCAATAGTGTGTAGTTTTAGTAGAGCTTCGGGCAAGAGTGTCAAGCGATCGGGTAAGGAGTATGAGCGACTGTCGGATCACATTGGGGTTATCCCGGTGGTGATTGTATCTCCGGCCGACTCATTTTTGGTGAGCGATGCTGCTGATGAACGCCGCCGATATCTAAATAGTTTCCTGTCTCAGCTCGACCGCGACTACCTGAGTGCCATAATCAGGTATAACCATCTGCTTGTGGAGAGAAACAGCTTGCTGAAGCAACTTTCGTTTCAGGTAGATCTACTTGATGTGATTGATATGCAGTTGATCCAGTGTGGCGAGGTGGTGCACACCAAACGCTGGGACCTGATCCAGCAGCTTTCACCACTGGTTGAGAAGTACTATGCAGTGGTGTCGGGCGATTGTGAGTCGATTGAGTTGAGCTACCGATCGGAACTTAATGACCAATCTCTGGCAGAGCTGTTGACCGGCGGCAGAGCACGTGACAGAGCCAATGGTTTTACAACAAGTGGAGTGCACCGTGATGATATGGTGATGAAAATTGGTGGGTACCCGCTCAAAAAATTTGGATCACAGGGTCAGCAGAAGTCCTTTTTGGTAGCACTCAAACTGGCTCAATATACTATCGTGGCGGAGCGAAGTGGCATACGGCCCATTTTATTATTGGACGATCTTTTCGATAAGTTAGATCTGTTTAGAGTTGAGCGGCTGTTGGAGCTGGTGAGTGGTGAGGAATTCGGTCAGATTTTCATTACCGATTGCAATAGAGAGCATCTGCGTTCGACACTGGATAGTAGGGGATTAAGCTATTCACTATATGATATTGAGTCTGGTAGAGTCGTGGAGGACACCATTGTAGATAGCGAAAAAATTAATCCAGAGAGTGATTTTCTTAAAGCATCTCCTAACATTGCCCTAAAAATTGCTGAGGCAAAGTTGCCTGATGCCTGGGAGAGGGTTGTTGGAGTGGCGGTTGCCAGCTACACCACGCGGATTGATGTGGTTAGGGGGGTGATGTACATTCATGTCAATTCGTCGGTGATACGACACGAGATATTGATGCGTCGCGAGACTCTTCGGCAGCAGTTGAATGCCGAGGTTGGTTTGAGTGTTGTGAACACGATTATAGTTAAGTAACTGTTTAAAATTTTTAACTTCGGTCTTTTCGTCCCTGTTTTGTCTCTTTCAACTCTCATTTTTGTTCCATAGCTTTGGCTATGCAACTGCAAATGACAGTCAAAATAGCCTAAAACATGAACAAAAATCCTCTCGTTAAAATTTTTTAAACAGTTACTAAGTAACTCCAAAAAAGTCTCGAAAAAACATATCATTAAATATTATCAACTACTTAGTAGAACAAATAATTGATTTTTTATGAGCAAACAAAGAGTATGGATTTTAGTCAGCATTGTAACAACAATCATTGCTGTGGGTGTAACAATTAAATTGCTGAGTAATAGAGGTGAGCAGTATCAGGAACCAATCGTGGAGCTAGAGCAGGTGGAGCTACTTTATGGCATTGAGAAGGGCAACTACAGACTCGAAGAGGGGGTTATTGAGAGCGGTCAAACGCTATCGACATTGTTGTCGAAGTATGGCGTTGGGGCGGGAAAGATAGACCAAATTAGCAAAGTAGCAGAGCCTGTTTTTAGTCTAAAAAATATCCGGGCAGGGCACAATTATTCGGTCTTTTTATCAACAGACTCACTTGGCTCCTTGGCACACTTTGTCTATGAGCAGAGCATCACAGACTACCTGGTGATCTCGCTTGAGGCGGACTCGGTGTTGGTCAAGATGGAACGCAAACCAGTTCGAGAAGAGCGAGTTGTGAGATCTGCAACGATCAAAAGTTCGCTTTGGAATTGTATGATCGAAAATGATATGAGCCCAGCTATGGCCATGGATCTTTCGGATATCTATGCCTGGAGTATCGACTTTTTTGGACTTCAGGAGGGTGATAATTTCAAGGTAATTTATGACCAACGCTATGTGGATACAACCAGTATTGGTGCTGGCCGAATATGGGGTGCAATATTTAACCATGGCGGTAAGAGCTACTATGCCATTCCTTTTATGCAGAATGGTAAGATAACCTATTGGGACGAAAATGGTAATAGCCTTAAGAAGAGCTTGCTGAAGGCTCCTTTGAAATTCTCGCGCATTAGCTCCAAATTCTCCAATTCGCGCCTTCACCCTGTGCTTAAGATTCGTCGCCCCCACCACGGTGTAGACTATTCGGCACCCTCGGGTACTCCGGTGTTTGCGGTGGCCGATGGGGTGGTGATCTCAAAGGGGTGGGCAGGCGGAGGTGGCAACACCATCAAGATTAAACACGCCTCCAACCTCTCCTCGGGCTATCTCCACTTGAAGGGGTATGCAAAGGGGATCTCTACAGGTTCGCGGGTTCATCAGGGCGATCTGATTGGTTATGTTGGCTCAACGGGGTTGTCGACAGGTCCTCACCTCGACTTTAGGCTATGGCGAAGTGGCGTGGCAATCGATCCACTGAAGGTTCCCTCGGAGCCCTCGGAGCCAATATCCAAGGCTAACAGGGTGAATTTTGAGCAGATAAAGGGGCGAATCATCGCTGAGCTTGAGGGTAAATTGGCTGATAGCCTCATTGTTCGTAGTCTCGACTCGTTGCCCACTTCCAAGCCCTCGCCAGTACCCACAATCGGCACTTTGGCAACGGCTAGGCAGGCAACAAGATAAAGTAAATATTTTATACTACTTAAAAAGCTGTTTTGTAGTTACTTATGAATAATATTGATCCAAAAATAGCTAAATTTATTGCAAAGCACCATGTACTGACCCTTGCAACAACAGGGCAGCAGGGTGAGCCCTATTGTTCGAATATGTTCTATGTCTACTTGGCTGGGCAGAATTTATTTATATTCTCCTCCAGTGTGGAGACTCGCCATGCTGTTGAAGCTCAGGCTAATCCAGTTGTGGCTGGGGCAATTGTATTAGAGACTAAGGTTATTGGCAAGATTCAGGGGTTGCAATTTCAGGGCAAAATGTGCCTGGTTGACCAGCAGTTTGAATCTGAGGCCAAGTCGGCCTATCTAAGGAGCTTCCCATACGCGGCAATGATGAATCTGACACTGTGGCAGCTTGAGCCAACATCTATGAAATTGACAGATAATAGACTAGGATTTGGTAAAAAAATAGTATGGCAGCTGTGATAGAACAGAATAGTGTGGAGTTGAAGGATCGTAGGGTCGCCATAACAGGAGCAACAGGTATGGTTGGATCTCATCTGGTGGCAGAGTTGTTGCGTTGTGGGTATAGTGATATTGTGGTGCTGATTAGAAATCGTGGGCGGCTCACCAATCTCTTCAAGACCCTGGACAGGGAGTTGGGAGAGCATGATAGAGGCTGTCTGTCGGTTATTGAGGTGGCTCTGAACAATCCGCGGGAGTTGGCAGAGGCATTGCGTGGTGTGTATCTGGTTATGCACACAGCAGCGATTGTCAGTTTGGGAGATGTAGACGCTGCAGAGTTGATCCGCTCCAATGTTGAGATCACCTCCCACCTGGTGAATGCACCACTGGAGAGTGGCGTTCGTGTTTTGGTACACACCAGCTCAATTGCTGCACTGGGCGACATGAAGCCTGGTAAAATCTATATTGATGAACTGTCTGAGTTTGAAAATTTTGGTTCGGCTTCGGGATATGGTAAGAGCAAATTTTTGAGCGAGCAGGAGGTCTGGCGAGGTAGGGAGCTGGGGTTGAGGTGTGTAGTGGTAAACCCGGCAGTGATTTTGGGTGCAGGCAATTGGTACTCGAGTGGTAGCAGTTCGATTATCCCATTCCTGGCTAGTGGGCTTCCATTTTATACAGGTGGAGTTGTGGGTTATGTTGATGTTCATGATGTTTGTAGAGCAATGGTTGGATTGTCGGGGTGCGAGTTGGCTTATGGAGAGAGGTTTGTGCTGGCTGGTGCCAACGTCTCTTTTCGCAAAATGATGTCATTGGCGGCCAAAGTAGCAGGTAGGCGAGCTCCACGGATTGGAATTGGATCGTTGGTTACCGACCTGGCTTGGCGGGGAGATGCCGTGTTGTCGAGGATAAAGGGTACTACACCCAAGCTTAACCGCTCCACCGCACGCAGCTCTCAAACCAAAACCTTCTACAATGGGGAGAAGGTCCGCAGATTCATAGATTTTCAATACACACCAATCGAAAAGACAATCAATCAGGTTGTTAGCATATATCTGGCTGAGAAGGGTATAGAGACAGTTTAAGAGACAGTTCATAAATTTAAACAGTTTCTTAAAAGCAGATAAAATTGATAGAGATGAGAATAGGGGTCATAATTGTTGCTGGAGGATCGGGGCACCGTATGGGTGGTGGGCTGCCAAAGCAATTTAGGTTGTTGGGGGGGCGTCCAATATTGTTACACTGTGTTGAGCGTTTTGCAGGGGCACTTCCTGGTGCCGAGGTGGTTGTTGTGATTCCAATTGGGGAGCATCGTAGGTGGCAGATGATCTGTCAGGAGTATGGTTTTGAGTCGCTACACAAGGTGTGTGACGGGGGGGCTACGCGTTTTGAATCTGTGCGTGCAGGGATCGCAGCACTCTCCCAGGGTGTAGATCTGATTGCGGTGCATGATGGGGTGCGAGCCCTTGTTTCAAGTGAGTTAATTTTGAGAACGATCCACGCTGCCAGCCAGAGTGGAGCAGCTATCCCAGTCACTCAAGCCATTGACTCGTTTAGAGTGGTCACCGACTCATGGTTGGAAGACGGAACCCAGGGCTCAATGCCTATTGATCGTTCCAAGTTGATGGCGGTACAAACCCCTCAGGTGTTCTCCGCTGAGTTGCTGCGTCGAGGATATGAGCAGCTCTATGACCCTAAATTCACTGATGATGCCTCGATTGTCGAGAACATGGGAGCCAAGGTGACAATCTGTCAGGGCGAGTCAACAAACATCAAGATCACCACCCCAATAGATATTACCATTGGTGAAGCTATACTAAGTAACAGTTTAAACTTATGATCTCATCAATTGGTACCTACCACTTCAACATTAATGCCTACCTAACCGATTTCAACGGGCGGGCAACGCTACCCATGATTGGTGGATATATCCTCCAATCGGCCACCATGCACGCCCAGGAGCGGGGCTTTGGCTACTCATCTATGATGTCGCTGGGTAGGGCTTGGGTGCTATCTCGAATGGTGATTGAGATGGAGGAGTTTCCAGCAAATGACACTACGTTTGTGGTCAAGACCTGGATTGCAAGCCTCAATAAACTCTTCACAGAGCGCGATTTCGCATTCGAAGATGGGCATGGTAGGGTGATTGGTTATGCCAAAACCATCTGGGCGTCAATAGACCTCAACACCCGACAGCCCGCAAGTATCATAGCAATGGACCTGCTCACAAAGTTTGTCAACCCACAACAAGGGTGCCCAATCCAGGGGCTGAGGAGAATGGTGTCGCTAGCCGACTCACCTCCATGCAATAGATTTGAGGTGAAGTATAGTGATATTGATATCAACCGTCATCTCAACAGCATGAAGTATATAGAACACTATATTGACCTGTTTAGCCTCGCTGTGCTTGAACTCAAGACGATTCGTCGATTTGAGATAAGCTACCTCAGTGAGGTTCAATGTGAATCAACCATCGATCTCTACCAGAGAGACCCGTCCAACAATTCAACCCTCCTAGAGATGAGAGTGGGTGGCAAAACCGTGAGCCTTGCGAGGGTCGGCTGGCAAGCCAAAAAGTGATTGTTCAATAGGGGGTCAAATATATAGGCTACCCACCGGGTAGCCTATATGGGGCACTTCTATTACCTGTTTTTCTACGTTACGTTCGTTTGCCAAAATGCTCACAGACCTATGTTCCGCTTCTGTCGCAGCGGCGAGCCTCTAATAATTCAAATACTAGAACTCCCCTAGTGTATTAAGTAACTCCAAACAATTATTGTCGGTTTTTGGGTTTTTTAGCGGTATCTTTTTTACCGACAATGCTCACTTTAGCCCGCTAAAGTTCCGCTTGCCGTCAAAAACTACTCGCTAAAAACCTCAAAAAAATACGACAATAATTATTCTTCATTACTTTAGTAACTGTTTAAAATTTTTAACTTCGGTCTTTTCGTCCCTGTTTTGTCTCTTTCAACTCTCATTTTTGTTCCATAGCTTTGGCTATGCAACTGCAAATGACAGTCAAAATAGCCTAAAACATGAACAAAAATCCTCTCGTTAAAATTTTTAAACAGTTACTAAGTAATTTCCAATAATGGATAGATAAATATCATCAATCACTTAAGAAATAGCTCCTAACAGAATTCAACCGTTTCCTTAGGCCTGTTCACCTCCCCAATTGATCTTCTGAGAGAAATACATCACAATTGCCAAAATCATGAACAGCCCAATGCTTCCAACTAGCAGAGCATAGATCTCCATCTGGATCATCACATATATATATATGTAGAGACACGACAACAGTGACCCAATTCCCAAAGCGGTCTTCTTCACCTTCAAAACGGCATACATGTAGAGAGTCAACAGCGATACAGTCATCACCGAGGCGATTAAATAGGCCAACGTGAAGTTTAAGTGTTCAGAGATTGAGATCAACAGTGTGTAGAAGAGTGAAAGAGCCAAACCGATCAAAAAGTATTGGAACGGGTGAATGCTCTTTTTCTGCAGAACCTCAACAAAGAAGCAGACCACAAATGTTAAAATTATGATCAGAAAGGCATACTTCACACTACGTGTAGCCATTTGGTATTGGTATACAGGCATCAATAGGCTAACTCCAAACTCGGATTGCTCAATGTCAGAGGCAAAATTGTCACCATTGATCACCTGCGAGTAGTTGCGATTCAGATCAATAACCTTCCAGTTACAAGTAAATCCATCTTTGGAAACCTCTCTCTGTTCGGGAATAAAAGTCCCTGTAAAGCTAGGAGTTGCACAGTTGGAGCTCAACTTCACCTGGGTGGTTCTTCCTAGTGGTGTAAACATTAGATTCTCCGACCCCTTCAAATCCAGTGCAAGAGAGAAATCTACACTCCGGTCTGTTTTGTTGAGAAGTGATTCTAAATCCACTGGACTAGAGACTCCCGAACTGATAACCGTTCGACCCGTAATACCTGGCTGGAACGCAAGTTGCTGATCACCCCATTTCATGGTGATCTGCGAAGAGATGCCCCGCATATCCGAAATGCCTACATAGAGCATCGCCTCCTTCAGTTTAAGATCAGAATACGAAACATCGGGCAAAAGATCAGTAGGAAGGACAAATTTTCCAGTCAGCAGCAATGGAGATTCGTAGACCTGCACCTCATATAGCCCCCTTTTGAGCGTCTGGGCATTTAGTTTACCCGATATATCAAGCACCTCGGGAAAAAAATGAACGTAGTTTGTCTCAAGGAAACTATAGGCCACCCCCTTCTCATCAGTCGATGACCTCTTCTTGGAGTATGGCACACTGATCACAGGTCCATTTATCGCCTGTGCCCCGCTCCACTTATCCTGAACCTCACCAATTGCCGCCTCAGACAGATAGCTTCGTTTGTCGATCAAGTCGTCTACCATGAAAATAGGAATAGCCAACAGAAGAGTGAGGGCTCCAATCAATAAAATTTTAACACTTAGTTGATTCCGCCCAACGAAATTTTTCTTGGTCGGTTCGTTTGGTTGCAATATCTGCATCTAGATCAGGATTTTTGAGAAACTATTAAGTAACTGTTTAAATTTATGAACTTCATTTTTTTACTCTTCTAAGATGGATCTTTTGCCCCTAAAATTTGCTCTCTCATTGCCTCTACGTCAGCACCATTAATCACATCAACGATCTGCATAAATTGAGAGTGAAACCCAAATCCACCATTCAACATCTCATCAATGGCTTGTTGCTTGGTCCAGTTCATAAATATAACCCTGTACATAGCAATCACAGCACCTGTTCGATCCGACCCATGCCAGCAGTGGACAGCAATAGGTCCTGTTCTTTGGTTGATAATCTGCAGTGCTTCAACCAAATCATTAGAATTAATTCTAGATGCACGGCTCTTCAACCGATGCAAAATAACCTCAGTACCCCGTGCCTGATCATCATCACTATGCCAGTTGCGAAGGTTCAACACCTCTTTGATTCCATACTGCTCCATCAGCACAAAATCTCTTCGGGTGGGCTGGTCACATCGATATACACCTTGATCAATACGGTGAAGGTTATCGAGACTACTCCCCTGGATCACAATCTTCTCAGCCATCTGAGCAGACAAATTTATAGTTAAAACTACCAGAGCCACAAGACTCAACAGACAATTTCTCACCACTCTAGAAGCTATAAGCAAACGTGGCACCAAATCGGGTTGGACCAAGAATATCCCGATCTTCACTTGATGTTAGTTTCAGCCCCGAATTTGTCCTCGAATAGACATCACTCGTGCTATGCAACCAGCCAAGACCACCAAAAAGGTCAAAAGACCAATGGCGACTAATGGGCCACTGGTAACCAACTGTTAATCCTGCCCCATAAGCAGATCCTTCGCGAATATCATAATCACTGTTCAGCTGAAACTTATCATAACCCGAATAATTTCCATGAACACCTAAGTAGAATGCCTGAAATTTTTGACAAAAGTAGTACCTAAATTCTGGAGTGATAAGGTAGCCCTTGGCCTTGAAGCTATCCCCGTCCCACATTGGCGAATAGTAGCCCTCGGCAACAAATGTGAAGTGGTTGGAGAGCCCAATCTCAACTCCAAGGTTTGGCACCACGCCGCCATAGGCCGCTGCATTCAGGCGTAGACTCACCTGAGACATTGCACTAAAACTAATTGTGCAGGACAAAATGGATATAAAAAGTATTTTTTTCATCTTTTTAATTGTATTATTATATACAGCTTACAATAAATAGTTATTTTCTACAAATTAATTATTGGGAGCTTCTATTAAGTAACTCCAAACAATTATTGTCGCTTTTTTTTGGTTTTTTAGCGGCATCTTTTTTACCGACAATGCTCACTTTAGCCCGCTAAAGTTCCGCTTGCCGTCAAAAAAGCTACTCGCTAAAAACCTCAAAAAAATACGACAATAATTACTCTTCATTACTTAAGTAACTCCAATAATCGATAAATATCATCAATCACTTAATTGAATTTTTGATTACGGCACTCCACTCCTCCACCTTGCCCTGGAGTATTTGGGTTAGGTTGGTGAAATCAGATAGAGTTGCAAATACCAACTCATCGGACTTTAATATTTGCACCTGTTTACTCTCATATCTTTCCATATTCATCTTTCTTGCTTGTTCTCAATAAAGTACAAAATTATAAAAATATATGAAGTTATCCAATTTAAGTAACTGTTTAAAATTTTTAACTTCGGTCTTTTCGTCCCTGTTTTGTCTCTTTCAACTCTCATTTTTGTTCCATAGCTTTGGCTATGCAACTGCAAATGACAGTCAAAATAGCCTAAAACATGAACAAAAATCCTCTCGTTAAAAATTTTTAAACAGTTACTAAGTAATGAAGAATAATTGTTTGGAGTTACTTACAATTATATTTTACTAAAAAAGGTGCCCTAAAGCACCCTTTATAGATTTTTAAAAGAGACTTAAATCCTATTTTGAGTTCTTCAACTCCTCTACAATCTCAGCCTTAATAGCCTCATACCGCTCTTTGAGCTCAGCAGAGACCTGAGTGGCAGTTGTGTGGATATTTTTGAGCTTGAAAGCGAAGTAGATGTTGTAGAAACCAAGGATAAACAGAGTAGAGGCAATCACAATGATCAATGTGCCTGCTCCAATGGCCATAATACCACGAAACATAACCCAAAATCCAACATAAAATGCCAAAGTCAATACTGCAACCGCTGGATTGATCAACAACAAAATACCCACACCAATGCTCAACACAGCACCTGCAAGCACCCAGCCCCAGTTGTCCAAGACGTCGCGGTTAGTCAGCGACAGCCAAGCATCAAAAATTCCTGTAAGTAGAAATGATAGCCCAAAAAGAAGTGACAAAGCCACAAATGAACTCACAGGGTTGATGATAACCAAAACCCCCATGCCGATAAAAATCAGGCCTAGAATCAAAGGAACCCACCAGTTTTTGATGGTGTTCTGCACTGTCTTAAAAAATGTTTGCCCCATAACAATCTATGAATTACAAGATCAAATGCCTACTCTATCAAAGTTTTCGGCAACCCTTTTCTGAATTAGCTAGTACCTGGAAAATTTAATTCACCTCACCTGATCTCTCTTTCACACCACAAAGCTATGATTAATATCTGATTATTCATAAAAAATGACTACTTTTGTGCCAGAAATAGATAAATTTATGGGATTAATTGCAATTGTAGGACGCCCAAATGTGGGCAAAAGCACCCTCTTCAACAGGCTTGTTGGTGGTCGAAAAGCGATCGTTGATGAGACTGCGGGAACAACTCGAGATCGTCACTATGGGAAGACTGATTGGGGTGGACGTGAATTTTCGGTCATCGACACGGGTGGATATGTCACAGGTAGTGACGATGTTTTTGAAGATGAGATCCGCAAACAGGTGCACCTGGCTATTGAGGAGTCAGATATAATAGTTTTCATGGTTGAGGTTGGCACCGGAATCACAGATATGGATCTGGTGATGGCTGACATCCTTAGACGTAGCCGCAAGATTGTGATACTGGTGGTCAACAAGGTAGACAACAACAACCAGATATATGGCACCCACGAATTTTATAGGTTTGGACTTGGTGAGCCTATTGGAGTTAGTGCTATGAGTGGTAGCGGGACTGGCGAGTTGATGGACGCAATTTTGGAGAAGATGCCCAAAGATGCAGAACCAATTGAGGAGCTAGATCTACCTAAGATCACAATTGTGGGCAGGCCAAATGTTGGAAAAATCTTCGTTGACTAACGCCTTGTTGGGGGTGGACAGAAATATTGTGACGCCAATTTCGGGCACCACTCGTGACTCGATCCACACGCGATACAATAAATTTGGAATGGATTTCTATCTTGTTGATACAGCAGGGTTGAGAAAGAAGAGCAAGGTCTCGGAGGATCTGGAGTTCTACTCTGTCATGAGATCAATACGGTCTATTGAGAGTTCGGACGTGTGTATTTTGATGATCGATGCAACGCAAGGTCTAGAGTCTCAGGATATGAATATCTTCAGTCTGATTCTTCGCAACAAAAAAGGTTTGGTGGTTGTGGTGAACAAATGGGATCTTTTGGAGAAGGACACCCACACTATGAAGGAGTATACGGAGTTTATTAAGGATAAATTGGCACCATTTTCGGACGTGCCGGTGATCTTCACCTCGGTTGTCAACAAACAGCGGATCATGGATGTGCTCCAGACCGCCATAAAGGTTTATCACTCTAGAGACAGAAGGATTAAGACATCAGAGTTCAACGAATTTATCCTGCCAATTATTGAACACACACCACCACCATCAATAAAGGGTAAGTATATCCGAATTAAGTTTGCAATGCAGTTGCCATCTCCAACCCCGTCGTTTGCACTCTTTGCCAACTTGCCTCAGTATATTCGTGAACCGTATAGGCGTTTTCTTGAGAATAGGATCCGCGAACATTGGGATTTTGAGGGTGTGCCAATTCAGATCTATTTTAGAGAGAAGTAGCTCTTGGTGTACTATTTAACAAAGAACCGTTTGGGATATGTATCTACCCAAACGGTTCTTATTGTTAGATGGTTATGTGACTTTTCAGTGCCTCGACGTAATTTCCGAATGCTAAACGACCCTTGGGTGTGATTCGGCAGGTGGTTTGGGGAATTTAAGTAACTGTTTAAAATTTTTAACTTCGGTCTTTTCGTCCCTGTTTTGTCTCTTTCAACTCTCATTTTTGTTCCATAGCTTTGGCTATGCAACTGCAAATGACAGTCAAAATAGCCTAAAACATGAACAAAAATCCTCTCGTTAAATTTTTTTAAACAGTTACTAAACAGTTTCTAAAGTGTGACGGATATCTACTCCTCCTGAGCCTCAGCCATGTTGTGGAACACGCTGACCACATCTTCGTCATCCTCCATTTTATCTATCAACTTCTCAATTGCCGCACGCTGCTCTGGGCTAACCTCCTTGGTGTCGTTGGGAAAACGCACAAATTCGCTGTTGATTATCTCCATTGAGTGCTGCTCGAGATAGTGCTGAATTTTGCCATATGAATCGAAGGAGCCATTGATGATTATCTCCCCATCAAAGGCCTCAATTTCGTCCACACCACACTCAATCATATCCAACTCCAACTCCTCAATATCAAGCCCCTGTGGCTCTACAACCTTGAAGACACTCTTGCGTTCGAACAAAAAATCGAGTGAACCGCTAGTACCCAATGAGCCGCCAGCCTTGTTGAAGTACATTCTCACGTTGGCCACTGTGCGGGTTGTGTTGTCGGTTGCGGTGTCAATCACCATAGCAATTCCAAATGGCCCATAACCCTCATAGATCATCTCCTTGTAGTCGGCCATATCCTTTGAGATGGCCCGCTTTATTGCTCTATCCACATTCTCCTTGGGCATGTTGGCCGCCTTGGCGTTGGCAATACATGCACGCAGTTGTGGATTATTCTCGGGCTCAGTGCCGCCAGCCTTACAGGCAATAGAGATTTGCTTTCCAATTTTGGTAAACGTGCGGGCCATATTACCCCACCGTTTCATCTTTGTTGCCTTTCTGTACTCGTATGCTCTTCCCATAACTTTGGTTAATTATTTTTCAAAGCACAAATTTAGAAAAAAAATTCGTTTCTTTGTCCTATAACTAATTTCAAACAATTAATGATATATTTTATTCGGTCTTTTTTTTGCATATTTTTCACCGTCAATGCTCGCCTTACCGCGGTAAGCCTCCGCTTGTCGGCAAAAAATCTACTCAAAAAAAGTCTCGAAAAAACATATCATTAAATATTATCAACTACTTAAAATATCAAATATGATTGAAGAGCAGATAGAACAGGCCTGGGAGGTGTTGAAACGTGGTGGAGTCATCATCTACCCAACGGACACGGTTTGGGGCATTGGTTGCGATGCAACCAATGCAGCAGCAGTGGATAAGGTGTACAAAATTAAGGGTGGAAACAAGGGCTCGATGTTGATTTTGGTCGACAAAATTGATAATGTGGCTCGCTATGTTGGTCGAGTTCCAGAGGTGGCCTGGCAGTTGTATGAGATGTCGGAGAAGCCTCTGACTCTGATTCTTCCTAATGCTTGTGGAGTTGCAGAGAATTTGATTGCTGATGATGGCACGTTGGGAATTAGGGTACCCAAACACGATTTTTGTGTACGCCTGATGCGAAAACTTGGTAGGCCACTGGTGTCCACCTCTGCAAATTTTTCGGGTGCCCAGACCCCATTGACATATAGTTCGATCTCAAAAGAGCTGATGAAAAGTGTTGATTTAGTTGTGGACTACCGCTGCGAGGGAACCCCAACCCGGGAAGCCTCCTCGATTGTGAAACTTGGCGATGGTGGGCAGATCAGTATCTTGAGGGACTAGACCACGATGAAAACAACAAAAATAGATATCCAGATACGCCTAGCAGATGGTGATATATTTGGACATGTGAACAACGTAAACCTTCAGCACTATTTCGACCTTGGCAAGACTAGCTATTGTCGTGATATTCTGGGTGTAAACCTATTTGACCGCAGCACAGCCTTGATTACGGCAGCCACCAATAGCTCCTATTTGGGACAGGTGCGGCTAACAGATCAAATTAGGGTTGAGACAATTGTAGAGAAGTTGGGCACAAAGAGCGTCACAATGTTTCAACGCATTGTGGACATACCAACTGGCGAGTGTCGAGCAGAGAGCACCACAGTGTTGGTGGTCTTTGACCTCAATGCTCAGGAGTCGATCCCAATCCCAGAGGCTTGGCGAGTTGCGGTGATAGAAATTAAGTAACTCCAAACAATTATTGTCGCTTTTTTTGGTTTTTTAGCGGCATTTTTTTTACCGACAATGTTTACTTTAGCCCGCTAAAGTTCCGCTTGCCGTCAAAAAGCTACTCGCTAAAAACCTCAAAAAAATACGACAATAATTACTCTTCATTACTTAAGAAACTGTTTAAAATTATGAACTTCGTTCTTTTCTGCTCTTTTTAGTGCTTTTCAACTCAAAGAATCGTTAAATAGTCTGGCTATTCGCCTCTTCTTTGACTCGAAAATCATCGAAAAAGAGCTATAAAATAATTTCGTTAACAAATTTAGACAGTTTCTAAGTAGTAGAAAATCAAATTTTGATGAAAAGTAGCACAAGATTAAAAAATTTACTACTCTCCCTTGCAAGTGCC
>JAGWCC010001679.1:0-15926 GCA_022651775.1 Drusus annulatus | reverse complement strand
TTCAATTGGCGAAATCTGCTGCCCACCTAATCCCATTGTAAGTGCTGCCACAGGGTAAACAATAGCCGAAGCAGACTTTGCCTTGTCCAAAACATATTTAATTGATTCTACATTATCCAGTGCTGGGCTTGTGTTTGGCATACATGCAACTGCTGTATATATCCCCGCCGCTGCCGCTGCTGTACCTGTAATAATATCTTCCTTGTGGGTTTGCCCTGGGTCACGCAGGTGCACATGCGGGTCAATAAACCCTGGTACAACACAGCATCCATCATACTTTTCAGTAGTAATGTTTGTGCCATCAATGCTGTTGGGCTTTGCAATCTGTTTAACCAATCCATCACTAATTAGCATGTCAACCATACCATCTATATAATTTTTAGGGTCAACTAGGTGTATATTTTGTAGCAATTTCTTCATGGTAAAGCCTCCAATTATTGCGCATTTATGAGAGGTGCGGGGATACTACAAGGGCTACGGGGATACTGCAAGGGACATTGTCCCTTGACCCGTTATGTTGTGTGATGTTGCAAAGCGGGGTTACAGGTTGCGGCGTGTGTTACGTTGAGGGGCAATGCTTAGCTAAAACTATACACCTCCTGCGGACTATTCCCACAAAACTAACCATACCCAAAACGCGGGATAGGGTGCAGTGCCTCGCTGCCTAGTCTTCGAAAACAGCCCCGCGGGAGCCTGATGTAACCATTTTAGCATATCGTTTCAAGTATCCCTTTACATTTTTTGTTGGGTGTACTACAACACTTGCACGCTGGTCTAGGATGCTTTGCTCAACCAGTAGCTCAATTTTGCGGTTAGTAATATCAATATTAATCTGGTCGCCCTCTTGCACTAGTGCAGTCAGTCCGCCTGCTGCCGCCTCCGGGGAAACGTGACCTACTGCTGCACCACGTGTAGCACCGGAGAATCTACCATCAGTAATTAGGGGCAACGCTATTGTCTAGTCCCATGCCAATAATGGCGGAGGTTGACTAAGCATTTCACGCATACCTGGGGCACTTTTTATCCTCGTAACGGATTACCACAACATCCCCTGCATTAATTTTACCTGCAAAGATTGCTGCTGTGGACTCTTCCTCGGAGTTAAAAACGCGAGTAGGGCCAGTATGCTGCATCATTTCAGGCGCTACTGCACCCTGCTTTACCACTGCACCTTCGGTGGCTAGGTTGCCAAATAGTATTGCAATTCCACCATCTTTGCGGTGTGGGTTATCCTGTGTGCGGATTACTTCACCATCTGGGTTTTATGCAATAGCACAACGCTGGGCTTGTGTACCACTTACTGTAATTGTGTCAGGATTTAGTTTGCCCATACGTAGTAGCTCTTTCATTACAGTTTGTATGCCGCCGTTGTATCCTAGGTCTTGTATGAAGATGCTGCCTGCTGGGTTTAGCTTGCAAATCTGTGGTGTGTCACGGCTAATGTTGTCAATATCATTAAGGGTTAGTGGAACGCCGTACGCATGTGCCACTGCGATAAGGTGTAGCACGGAATTAGTGGAGCAACCAAGCGCCATATCCGAACGTACTGCATTAATAAATGCATTGTGGTTCATAATATCCTTTGGCTTAATATCCTTAGCTACTAGCTCTAAAATTTGCTCCCCCGACATTTTTGCAAGTCGTTTTCGTGCGGACATAACCGCTGGTATAGTGCCATTACCTGGCAGTGCCATTCCTATTGCCTCGGTTAGGCAGTTCATTGAGTTGGCAGTGTGTACATACCCGAGCAGCTACCGCATGATGGACAAGCATCATCTTCCATCTCTTTTAGCTCTTCTTCGCTCATTTTTCCGTTAGCATATGCCCCTACTGCCTCAAAAACTTCGGAAAGTCCTATACCTTTTTCTGCAAACTTACCCGCAAGCATGGGTTCACCACTTACAAAGATTGATGGAATGTTTAACCGAGCTGCTGCCATTAGCATTCCCAGTACAATCTTGTCACAATTAGGTATAAAAACTATTCCGTCCAAGGGGTGCGCAGTCAGCATTACCTCTACGGAGTCAGCTATAAGCTCCCGTGAGGCAAGGGAATAATGCATTCCATCATGGTTCATTGCTATACCATCACATACACCTATTGTAAAAAATTCAAAGGGTACTCCACCAGCATTCCTTATTCCAGCCTTTACCGCTTCACCAATTTCACGTAGGTGGATGTGCCCCGGAATATATTCGCTGTAGGAGTTTACCACTGCTATAAATGGTCGTTTCATTTCATTGTCAGTTACCCCTAATGCCTTTAGTAGTGAACGGTGGGGTGCACGCTGGGAACCTTTTTTTATTATATCACTTCTCAATTGTTACACCATCTTTCAAAGTTATTGCAGAATAGGGTGCGAGGGACGAGGATGCGTTTGCGGCGGGTACCGCTGACCAATTTTATGTGTTTGATATTGCAGGGTGTGGTTACAGGTTGCGGCGTATGTTACGTTGTGTGAGGGGGCTGGGTACAACAACATAAGGCTAAACTATTATTATATGCACTATTTGAGGGGGGTCTTCTGCACTCTTTAAGCATACGTCAACGCAAAACTAATACCCCACGGGGCGGGTACAGCGACATAAGGCTAAACTATTATATATACCTCACGGGGGCTTTCTTGCAAGCCTTCACTTTGGGCAAACCGTGGGATAGTCAGCGGCGACTCGCCGCCTAGTTGATGGGTTTCATGGTTGGGAAGAATAGCACATCACGAATTGAGGCACTGTTGGTTAGCATCATAACTAAACGGTCAATACCAATACCTAGCCCGCCTGTTGGTGGCATTCCGTAGGATAATGCGTTAAGGAAGTCCTCATCCATACCACTTGCCTCGTCGTCGCCCTGTGCCTTTAGCTCCTCTTGTGCCTTAAAGCGTTCACGTTGGTCAATTGGGTCATTAAGCTCGAAAAATGCGTTTGCATATTCCCGCCCTAGGATAAATAGCTCAAAACGTTCTGTATAGTCTGGGTTTTGTGGGCTACGTTTAGCCAGTGGTGATATTTCAACAGGATGACCAGTAATGAAGGTTGGCTGTTCAATCTTACTCTCGCAAAATTCCTCAAAAAACAGGTTTAGAATATCCCCACGTTTGTGACGCTTTTCAAAGTGGATATTATGCTTTGTGGCAACTGCTTTTGCCTCTTCGGTGGTTTGTATGGTTGCAAAGTCCACACCTGCATACTGTTTTACTGCGTCCAACATACTTAGGCGGATAAATGGCTTGCCTAAGTCAATGTCAGTTTCACCAAAGCGTACAACATCTGTACCCAATACCTGCACTGCCACTGTACGAATAAGTGTTTCGGTTAGCTCCATCATACCTTCGTAGTCGGTGTATGCCTCATAAAGCTCCAATAGTGTAAATTCTGGGTTGTGCCTTACGGACATACCCTCATTACGGAACACACGTCCGATTTCATAAACCTTGTCAAATCCAACTACTATTAACCTTTTTAGGTGTAGCTCTAGGGCAATTCTCAAGTACATATCAATGCCTTGTGCATTGTGGTGTGTAACAAATGGTCGAGCTGCCGCACCGCCTACAATGCCATGTAGTACTGGTGTTTCCACTTCTAGAAATCCCTTACTCTCCAAAAATCTGCGGATTTGGCTAATAATTTTGCTGCGTAGCTCAAAGGTATTTTTAACACCTGGGTTTACAATTAGACCCACATAACGCTGGCGGTAACGCATCTCCATATCCTTTAGCCCGTGGAATTTTTCAGGCAATGGGATTAAGGATTTTACTAGCAGTTTAATGGTGGTAACCTTCACGGAAATCTCACCACGGCGTGTGCGAAAAACTGTACCTACTATTCCGATAATATCCCTGGCGTTCAGCTCGCCCAGTGCATCGTATTGTTCTTGCCCAACTTCGTTCAGTTTAATGTACAGCTGAATTTTACCTGTAGAGTCCAAAAGGTCAAAGAAGCTTGCCTTGCCCATGTCACGCCAGGAAACAATTCTTCCAGCAAGGCTTACCTCTTTCTCTTCATACTCTTCAAAGCATTCGACTATCTTGCCTGCACGTTCACTTGCATTATATGTTGTTATTTCAAAAGGATTTTTGCCCTCTGCCTTCATTTTTTCCAGACGTTCGAGCCGTATTTGTTGTTGTTCCTGTAATGAAACAACGGGTTGCACATTAATTTCTTTTTCCACTTTTTTCAAGCCTCCTATTTTTTTGTTTTATCCTATTAATGCTTTTGTGCAATTTTCTCAATTGGTTAAGCATTGTATTAGCTATCATTTTCTACACAAATAGAACATGTAGACAACTAACCTACATGTTCTATATTACCACAAATGGTTGATTTTTTAAAGTGATTTATAACCTTTTGCTGTTAAAAAGTTGTATAATCTTTTAAACAAGTACTAGAATTATGAGTTTATCTCCAAAATTTTAATTTGGAAGGAGCCAGATGGTGCATTAACATCCACTGTATCCCCAACACGTGCACCTAAAATTGCCTTACCTACTGGGGATTCGGAGGTTACGGTGTCCATTGTTCCGCTGTTTTCTACGGAGCTTACAACGCGGTAAACTAGCTCCTCGTCATAGCTTAGGTCGTGAAGTTTTACCACTGAACCAATGGAAATACGGTCGGTTGATATGTCCTCTTTCAGGATTATCTTGGCACGTTTTAAGGACTCCTCCAGTTGCTGAATACGAGCCTCAACTACTGCCTGTTCATTTTTAGCTTCCATCATATTCACTATTTTCGGAAAGGTCTCCAAAGCCTCGTGCCGTTTTTATCTTGTTCGCTATGTCCGCTCTGCGGATGTTTTTAAGTATATCTAGCTCTTCCTTCATTTCGGAGTATCCTTGTTCGGTCATAATTATATCTTTTACCAATGTAAATCTTCCTTCCTAAGTACGCCTGTACATCTGTTGAATTTTAAATATAAGCAAATTTATGCATTTGTATGTGGTTGTGCAATATTATTTAAGTTGGTTTTAAGGATATGTGTATTATAGTTAAAAATATTGTTTTTGTCAAGCATTTAATTGAATAACCTGTGTGTAAACACTTTTATGAAAAACAAAACTTAAACAAGTTTTACCCCAACCTAAAACAATACTTTTGATGCATTTTGGCACAATAATAAACTGTTTGGCAGTTATTACATGTTAGCGTATTGTTTGGTATTTTGCTTGTTGCCAACAACTACTTCTGAAATTGGGACTATTAAACTGTCCATCAATACACTGGTGCAGGATGTATTTGTTAAACTACGCACAAAGCATAATTCATAAAATAGACCTAAAAAGTGCAGCCTATTAAATCCTTTTGGCATAATGCTTTGAAGTTTTTGCGGCACTGCACATTTATCCACCTGTATCAGTTGTTTGGGTGGTGAAATTGGCGGTACTCCGCCCCCTACAATGCATAGTGAACTGAGATTTTCCACCTCATGAACATATCTGGGGCACAGCACAATATTGCAACCACCAGGGATATTTGGCTGGTCATCCACCAGTAGGCTTGCCCCTGTTTCCTCCAAAATCTCCTGCACAATCTGCTCATACTTTGCAATATTTTTCGTGTATACTCTAATCTGGCTACAATATTTTAGCATATCCAAAATATAGTTTTTATATTCGCCCCTAATGTCAATTATGCCAAAATTAATTTCTATACCCGCATTATTGTTAATCATTGTTATTTGCTGTGCAGTATTTACTGCCATTTGTGAGTAAAATTTATCAGGAATGTAGCTACTAAATGTTCCAATTGTTTGTTCTATAATGCTGTTGTGGATTGCTACCTTGTTTTTGTACCCTTTGGATATTTTTGGCTGCCTTTTGGTGTTTATTTTGCCGCGTTTGGGGTACATAGTCGCAAGTTTGAAAATAATATTTTCAAACTTGACTGTAGTTACTTTGCATTTTTCCCAAAATAAGTAACGCCATAATCTGCCCCACCAACTGGTTTTTTATGTATTATCAATGGTTATTGTTATGAACAACTGCTCACTGCCCCCTCTAATTTATCCTAGTATAATCAATACTATTCACATTAGTAGGGAAGTAGACCAGCAAAACGGTGGAGCTATCCAAGCAAAATAATATACCATATATTAAAATAGCCCCCAAAGGCGTGCGCACACCTCTGGGGAAATTTTTTTAGCGGACAAAGTCCGAATAGTATCCCATTTTGCCGCTTTATGCTAAGCATTTTGGGTTTAGCTTGAGATTATATAATACTATACAAGCTCAATTATAGCCATCTCGGCTGCATCACCACGGCGTATTCCAGTACGGATTATACGTGTATAACCACCGCTGCGACCCTCATAACGTGGTGCAATTGTATCGATTAATTGCTTAGCAATTGTTTCCTTTGTAACATAAGAAAAAACCTGACGCTTTGATGCAAGGTCATTGCGGCGTGCAACTGTAATCATCTTTTCAGCCATGCACTGCACATCCTTAGCACGCGTTACAGTAGTTTCTATCTTACCATTTTCAACTAAGTAGGTTACCATCGCTCTTAGCATTGCAAGACGATGTGGTGTTGCCCTACCTAGTTTTCTTGTCCCCGGCATTATAAATCACTCCTTTTACCTGTGCTGTTTATCTACCCATTGTTCCTGTTCGGACTCCAGGTAGACCCCAAGGGATTCCAACTTGGCTATCACTTCTTCAAGCGACTTCTACCAAGGTTTCTAACCTTCATCATCTCTTCCGATGTTTTTATCGCTAAATCTTGAACTGTGTTGGCACCTGAGCGCTTTAGACAGTTAAAGGCGCGCACCGAAAGATCAAGCTCCTCAATGGTCATCTCAAACACGCGGTTTGGGTCCGGTTCCCCAGATGTTACTTCAATCTCATTGGGGAGCACTTCGCTGGAAAGCTGTACGAAGTGGTTGAACTGTCTATTGAGAATCTTGGCAGCTAAGCTTTCGCCTTCCTTAGCTGATATTGCACCTGTTGTCCACACTTCAAGTGTTAGTTTATCATAGTCCGTAATCTGCTCAACACGTGTGTCTTCAACACGATAGTTAACCTTGATAACGGGTGTGAAAATGCTGTCGGTATATATTGTGTTGATAGGTGAACGTCCAGTATCAAGCGTTTTGTTCTTGTCTGATGGAACGAACCCCTGACCGTTTGAAAGCGTTATTTCCATTTCAAAGCGAGAGTTTTCTGCCACTGTGCAGATGTAGCGGCTAGGATTTAGTATCTCAACCTCTGCATCATGTTCAATGTCTGCTGCTGTTATAATTCCAGGTGTGGTACGTGAAATACGCACACGTTTGGAGCCTTCACAGTACAGTTTAGCCTCTAGCTTTTTTAGGTTTAGTACGATTTCGGTTAGGTCTTCCTTGACGCCGGATACAGTAGAAAATCTGTGCTGTACACCTTCGAGATAGATGTTAGTTACCGCTACATCTGGCAGCGCGACGAGTAGCACGCGACGTAAGCTGTTGCCAAGCCTAGTGTTGTTCCAAATCCTCTATCCAATGGTTCTGCTACAAACTTGCCGTAGCAACCATCGGATGCAAGTTCGACAGTTTCTATCCGAGGGTCAATAATCTTTACCATGTTAGTTATCTCCTCCTTGTTACATCTTCCCTGTCTGTTTATCCCATTATTTGCTGTACAGCTCGACGATTAGTTGCTCTTCTACATCTATATCAATATCCTCGCGGTTTGGAAGTGCTGATACACGTACAACAAGCTTATCCTTGTTAACATCTAGCCACATTGGGCTTGTTTGTGAACCAGTTTGGTCAAGAATTGACTTGAACTTTTCACCACCACGGCTTTTTTCAGTTACTTCTACAACATCTCCAGCGCTAAGACGCATTGAACAAATGTTGGCTTTGTGACCGTTTAGGCTGAAATGGTTGTGACGAACAAGCTGTCTTGCTTCCTTACGTGATGATGCTAGACCAGCACGGAATACTACATTGTCAAGGCGAAACTCAAGCATACGTAGTAGGTTTTCACCTGTTACGCCTGTTTGCTTTTCAGCCATTGCAAAGTATGTGCGGAACTGACCTTCAAGAACGCCATAGAAACGACGAGCATACTGCTTGGCACGTAACTGTAGACCGTACTCGGATGTCTTTTTATAGCTTTTACCATGTTGACCAGGTAGCGACGCACGGCGTGTTACCGCACATTTATCGGTAGTGCAACGTGCACCTTTAAGGTATAGTTTTTTTCCTTCACGACGACAAAGTCGGCATGATAGTCCTGTATATCTTGCCATTTAAAATAGTACCTCCTTTTCCTAATTATACGCGTCTTCTTTTTGGTGGGCGGCAACCATTGTGCGGGATTGGGGTAACATCACGGATTAGTTGTACCTCTAGCCCTACTGACTGTAGTGCACGGATTGTTGCTTCACGACCTGAACCTGGTCCTTTTACAAAAATCATAACGATTTTCAGACCGTGTTCCATTGCTGCTTTTGCTGCTGTTTCTGCTGCCATTTGTGCGGCAAATGGTGTGGATTTTTTTGAACCACGAAAACCTAGTCCGCCAGCGCTTGCCCAAGAAAGGGCGTTTCCGCTAGTATCAGTAATAGTAACAATTGTATTGTTAAAAGTTGACTGAATGTGTACTGCTCCACGTTCGATGTTTTTTCGGTCTCTGCGACGACGAGTGGTGGTCTTTTTTGCATTTACTTTAGCCATCTAAACTATCCCTCCCTTGTTACTTCTTCTTGTTTGCAATGGTTTTCTTTGGACCCTTGCGAGTTCTTGCGTTTGTTTTTGCACGTTGCCCACGAACAGGTAGCCCCTTGCGGTGACGTACTCCACGGTAGCAGCTTATCTCTACTAGACGTTTGATGTTAAGTGCTACTTCACGACGAAGGTCACCCTCAACCTTTAGATTTTTGTGATATAATCACGGATTTTATTAACATCATCTTCGCCTAGGTCTTTTACCCTGATATCTGGGCTAATTCCTGTTGCTACAATGATTTTCTGTGCTGTATTTGTGCCGATACCTAGAATGTAGGTAAGGGCGATTTCAATCTGTTTCTCACGTGGCAGATCGACTCCAGCTATACGTGCCATATAGTTTGCACCTCCATTAAAATAGATTAGCCCTGACGCTGCTTATGCTTTGGGTTTTGGCAAATTACCATTACATTTCCTTTGCGCTTTATAACCTTGCATTTTTCGCAGATGGGCTTTACCGAAGGTCTTACTTTCATAATTAACTTACCTTCCTTTCATACCCTGTAAAAAGATTTCTGTCTACTTTGCACGCCATGTAATGCGTCCCTTTGTCAAGTCATATGGTGAAATTTCCACCGTAACCTTGTCACCCGGCAGAATGCGAATAAAGTGCATACGCAACTTGCCCGATATATGGGTTAGTATTTTATGCCCATTTTCTAAGGTGACCTTAAACTGTGCATTTGGCAGAGATTCCTCTACAACGCCTTCAACTTCTATAACATCATCCTTTACCAAGCTCAATTCCTCCCTTATTCACCTGTGTGGTGGCTTTGTAGTTCCAAAAGTTGCGAGTGAAGATGTTTGTCGCTTGTGATTGTTTCGGCGTCTATTTCGTATGGTGTAAGCCGTATATGTGCGACATTCTTAGCCTTTGGAGCTTGCATTTTTCTGCCCTTTCCATCTGCTAAATATACCCGATTGTCGTCCATCTTCACAATGAGAAAATACTTCCCACACTCACGCCCGCAAACGGCTAGTACCACCTGTCCAATCTTTAGCAACCTTTTCACTCCTCCACTTTTATCTACTACTATCTGTAGTTTTCTGGTATTATGTGCAACTAACACCATTTTTATGCTGTAAAATTACCGCAATTAAAGCTGTGTTAAATTGACTTATCCATCATCAGTTATTGCTACCGTATACTCAAAGTGTGCGGCAATGCATCCCTTTTGTGTAACCACTGTCCATTTATCGTCCAGCACTTTGACACCTGATGGCACAAGGCTTATCATGGGTTCGATGGCAATGGTCATGCCGCGTGAAAGCCGCATTCCAAAGCCAGGAGTTCCATAGTTTGGTACCTCCGGTGATTCGTGTAGATTTTTGCCAACGCCATGCCCAAGATATTCACGAATTACCCCATAACCATGTGATTCTGCCAACATCTGTACTGCATTACCCACATCGCCAATCCTGTTGCCCACCACCGCTTGTACAACTGCCGCATCTAGGCAGTCCCGTGTAATGTTCATAAGCTGCATAGCCTCCCGTGAACAGCTACCCGCAAAGGTTGTGGCAGCATTGTCGCCATGGTAACCCTTATAAAACGCACCCACATCATCGCTTACTATGTCACCTTCTTGGAGTGTACGTGTGGACGGTATGCCATGTATTATCTCCTCATTTACTGAGATACACGCCGGTGCCGGAAACCCACCATACCCAAGAAAGGACGGTTTCGCACCCCTGGAAACTATAAAATCATGGATTAGTTTGTCGATAGACTTGGTAGTAACACCAACGCGTACGGCATTTATACCGATTTGGAGGGCGTTTGCGGAAATCTTTCCTGCCTCTTTCATCTTTGCAAGTTCTGTATCACGTTTGATAACTACCATATATAAACTATCTCCCTAGAATTTTTTTAAGCTCTGCTGTAATCGATTCGATTGGTGCATCGCCATGAATAACGCTAAGCTTACCTAATTTTTCATAGAAATCTTTAAGCGGTTCGGTTTGCTCGTGGTAAACACTAAGTCGACTTTTTATAACATCGGCTGTATCATCACGACGTGTAAGAAGTTCTCCACCACACACATCACACACATCGCCCTTTGGAGGGTTGTGCTTAATATGGTAGCTGGTTCCGCACTTTTCACATACACGACGACCAGTCAAACGTTCCTCGATTAATTCATCTGGAACTTCCAGCGCTACTACTGTATCAATGGACACACCCATTTCCGCTAGGGCTGCTGCCTGTGGTACAGTGCGGGGAAATCCATCAAGAATAAATCCAGCAGCGCAGTCAGATTCGTTCAGCCTTGCCTTAATAATGTCTATTACAACATTATCTGGTACAAGTTTGCCAGCGTCCATGTAGCTTTTGGCTGCAAGTCCCTCAGCTGTGCTGTTTTTTACTGCTGCCCTAATAATGTCGCCCGTTGAGATGGTTGGGATGCCCTGGTCTGCTGAAATTACTGCTGCTTGGGTACCTTTTCCAGCGCCGGGGGCTCCTAGTAATATAATATTCACTTACTACTCACCCTCCTTTTATTCAAGGAGTTCTTTGTGATGACGCATCATCATTTGGCTTTCAAGTGTTTTTACGGTATCAAGTGCCACACCAACTAGAATGATAACCGATGTACCGCCTAGCGCAAGTGGCAGGTCAAGTACTGTACCAAGTAGTATTGGCAGGATAGCTATTGCCGCAAGGAATAGTGCACCTACAAGTGTGATTTTGCTAACCACACGGGAGATGAAATCAGCTGTTGGTTGACCTGGGCGAATTCCTGAAATTGTTCCATTGTTCTTCCTAAGGTCGTTTGCCATCTCAACTGGGTTGTAGTAAACGGAGATATAGAAGTAGTTAAACCCAATAATTAAGATAAAGAAAACTAGCGCATATACAACCGATGTATTCTTGAACAGCTCCAAAAAGCTTACAAAAACTCTCATAGCTGTACCTGGATAGTTGGCAGCATTTGCAATCCACTCAGCATCAGTTGTGGTTAAGTTCTCCACACTTTGCCCAATGAGAGTCTCATAACGTGCAATGTTGCTTAGTGTTCCGCTCATAAACTGTAGCAGCGTTGTAGGTATTGCAAGGAATGAACTTGCAAAAATTACAGGAACAACACCAGACATATTAACCTTTACAGGAATGAATGTTGATTGTCCTCCACATTTTTTACGTCCTGCAACACGCTTGGCGTACTGTATTGGAATGCGACGTTCAGCATTTGTCATCACTATTATAAATGCAATTAGCAGGATGAATATCACGATAATTGCTGGAATAGAGATGGCGGCTTTAACGTTGCCCGCCTTAGTTGCTTCAAACGCATTGATGAATGTTGGAATAATTGTAGGTGCACGTGAAACAATTCCCACAAAAAGAATAAGCGATATTCCGTTACCAATTCCCTTTGCATCAATCTGTTCACCAAGCCACACAACAATCATACCACCAGCCGTTAGTGCGGTGATTATTGCTGCACCAGCCAAAATACCCTCTACACCTTCGGTAAATAATATTCCGTTTGAGTTACGGTACATTATATAGTAGGCAATTGATTGGAGTAGTGAAAGTGCAACTGTTACACGACGTGTGATAATTTGAATTTTTTGGCGTCCGCCCTCGCCCTCTTTTTGCAGCTCTTCCAATGCTGGTATTGCAACAGTCATCAGCTGCATTACAATGGAAGAGGTGATGTAAGGGGAGATGGAAAGGGTGAAAATGGCCGCCTGTCCCAGAGCTCCGCCTGCAATAGTATTGGCAAATTCGCCAAGCCCACCTGTTGCCTGAACCCCGAACATATTCTGCACTACCTGTAAGTCGATGAATGGTACTGGTATGATTGAACCAATTCTAACAATTGCAAGGATAAGAATAGTGTACAGCAGCTTTTTACGCAGGTCTGGTACCTTCCAGGCATTCCCAAGTGTTTTTAGCATACTAGTTCACCTTTGCCTTTCTGTTTGCCTCCTTGGCTGGGTTTGGAATAGCGCCTGCACGTTGTTTTGCCTCTCTTGCAGCTGCAAAAGAAACGCGTTGCTCGGCACGTGCTGCATTTGTTGGACGGTATGGCTTGCGTGATTCAGTAGTTTTTTCTACTGTAACTGTTCCGCCTGCTGCCTCAATTTTTTCCTTAGCAGACTTTGTGATAACAGTAACATCTATGTTAAGCTTCTTGGTAACTTCACCGTCGCCCAAAATTTTAACACCATCTAAAGGCTTCTTCAAAAGACCGATTGCCCTTAATGTTTCTGCGTTTACTGTAGCACCTGCTTCAAAGCGCTCAAGGTCGCTGATGTTTACTGTAGCGTATATTGTAGCGAAAATATTGTTGAATCCGCGCTTTGGTACACGCCTTTGTAGTGGCATCTGCCCACCTTCAAAGCCAGGACGAACACCACCGCCGGAGCGTGAATTCTGTCCCTTGTGTCCTCTACCAGCAGTTTTACCGTTGCCGCTACCTGATTCTCTACCTTTTCGGTAGGTTTTTTTGGTGGAGCCCGGTGCTGGAGAAAGTTCATGTAACTTCATAACTGTGCACCTCCCTTATAAAAGATTTAATATTAAGACACCGATATTAGGTGTGCTATTTTCGCAATCTTGCCTCTAGTAGCCGCATTGTCTGGCTGTTTTACAACAGTGTTAACTTTGCGAAGTCCTAGGGAATGGGCAGTTGCGATTTGAGCTTTTTTTGTTGCTACTAAGCTCTTTATAAGCTTGATAGTAATTTCTGGCTGATTTGCCATGCCCTATTCCTCCTTTAGCCTAAAATCTCTTTAACTGTTTTTCCACGCATTGCCGCAACTTGGCGAACATCACGTAGTGCAGTAAGACCGTCGATTGTTGCACGAACTACGTTACATGGGTTGTTTGAACGTAGTGACTTTGTGCGGATATTTTTGATGCCTGCTGCCTCAAGTACTGCACGTACTGGATCACCAGCAATTACACCTGTACCTTCTGGGGCTGGCTTCATTAAAACGCGACCAGCGCCAAACTTACCAATGATTTCGTGTGGAATTGATGTTCCACGCATTGAAACCTTTACAAGCTTTTTGCGTGCATCTTCAATTCCTTTGCGGATGGCGTCCGGTACTTCGGAAGATTTGCCAATGCCAAACCCTACTGTACCCTCAGAGTCACCTACAACTACAAGAGCTGCAAACTTGAAGATACGACCGCCCTTTACTGTTTTGGATACACGATTTATAGCGACAACCTTTTCTGTGGTTAGGTTGATTTTACTTGGATCGATCAAAGACAAGAGTTTTTCCTCCTTTACTTAGAATTCTAGACCGCCTTCACGGGCACCCTCTGCAAGCTCCTGTATACGTCCATGATAAAGGTAACCATTACGGTCAAAAATTACTTTTGTAATTCCTTTTTCCTTTGCCATCTTCGCTACTATAACACCAATTTTGCGCGCTGCATCTTTGTCTGTACCCTTTGCCTCAAACGCTTTGTCCATTGTGGACGCAGCAGCAAGAGTTGACATGTTTACATCGTCAATAACCTGTGCATAAATGTGCTTGCTGGAGCGGTAAACGCTAAGACGTGGACGAGCAGCGGTACCCTTTACCTTGGCACGTACACGTTTTTGACGCTTTAGTCTTGCAACATTACGATTGTGTATTGTAACCACTATTTACTCACTCCTTTACTTATTTTTTACCTGCTTTACCTGCTTTGCGGATTACATATTCGCCAATGTAGCGTATACCCTTGCCCTTATGTAAGGCTCTGGTGGACGGCTCTCACGAATATTTGCAGCTAGCTGACCAACCTTTTGTTTGTCGTAACCAGTTACTGTAATCTTGTTTGGTGCTGGAACTTCGATGGTTAAACCGTCGCCCTCTTCAAATATAACCTTATGGGAATAACCCAGGTTCATTTCAAGGGTTGTGCCAACCTTGGCAGCACGGTAACCAACACCGATAATCTCAAGGTCTTTTGAACCCGTCGGACACACCAACAATCATGTTGTTGATAAGTGTGCGAGTAAGTCCGTGAAGTGCACGATGATTTTTGTCGTCGGATGGACGCTCTACCAAAATCTCGTTTGCCTCGTGTTTAATGCTCATTAGTGGCGAAAACTGCTGGGTCAAGGTGCCCTTTGGCCCCTTAACCGTTACAGTGTTGCCGTCAACTTTAACCTCTACACCATTTAAAATGGTAATTGGTTTTCTTCCAATTCGACTCATGTTCTTGGGGCACCTCCTCTACCAAATAAATGCTAAAATCTCGCCGCCTACTTTAAGTGTGCGGGCTTTTTTATCTGTAATAACGCCTTGTGGTGTTGACATAATTGCCACACCTAGTCCACGAATTACACGTGGCATGTCTTTACAGGTTGTGTAAACTCTAAGACCAGGCTTAGAAACACGACGAAGACCAGTAATAGTTGCAACTTTACCAGGAGCGTACTTCAAAGTAACCTTGATAACGCCCTGTTTGTTGTCCTTAACTATTGCATAATGCTTAATATATCCCTCTTCGAGAAGTATTTTAGCAATTGAAACTTTTAGCTTTGAGGCTGGTATTTCTACCGTATCATGCTTCGCACTGCTTGCATTGCGTATGCGTGTTAGCATATCTGCAACTGCGTCTGTAATTTGCATAGGGAAACCTCCTTTGCACCTGAAATACTAATATATACCAGACTAGTGGCAATATTGAAATATAATATTGTTGGCTGATAAAAAACTACCAGCTTGCTTTTCTAACGCCTGGAATTTGACCCTTATGTGCCAACCCTCTAAAGCAGATACGGCAGATGCCAAACTTACGCAGATACGCATGTGGTCTGCCACAAATTTTGCACCTGTTGTAAGCTCTAGTAGAGAACTTAGGTGTTGACTGCTGTTTTAGTTTCATTGATAGTTTTGCCATTTTTCTCTACCTCCTTACTTAGTGAATGGTGCGCCAAGCAGGCTTAGTAGCTCACGAGCTTCTTCGTCTGTTTTGGCTGTGGTAACAAAAGTGATGTTCATGCCGCGCACTTTATCAATTTTATCGTAATCAATTTCTGGGAAAATAAGTTGCTCTTTAATACCCATGTTGTAGTTTCCACTACCGTCAAACCCATTAGGATTGATACCACGGAAGTCACGTACACGTGGAAGTGCAACGTTGAAAAAAACGGTCGAGAAACTCGAACATTCTTTCCCCCACGTAGAGTAACCCTTGCACCAATTGGTAGGTTCTCACGCAGTTTGAAGTTTGCGATAGAATTTTTGGACAGTGTAGCTGTAGC
>JAGWCC010001678.1:0-16528 GCA_022651775.1 Drusus annulatus | reverse complement strand
ACAGAATTACAATAATCGGTTGATAAAATATATGATCGTTGTCTGAATTTGAAGCGATTGTTTTTTATAATTGTAAAACTTGTTCATGTTTCCTTCTTGAGATTAAATCAATAAAGTGACTATAAATCAAAGAACATCTTAGATGTTTAAAAAAGCACGGTTTTTCTGAATTCGCCAATCATCTTATTGAAAAAGATTATACCTTCAATAAAAGCACCGGTGCTCATATTCTTCACAAAAATGGTCATGCAACAGGTTAAATAATTCAAAAGCACTAGCAATAAAGAAAACCATCATAATTAAAAGCCATATTCTTAATAATCAGTTAAATTTGTCCAGTAGTTCAATATTAGTTATACTTCCTATTAACTCATAAAATTTCTCATTATTCTTTAATCACCTTCTCATTTGACGTTTTGCCTCTTTCATTTCATATTATCTGTCTCTTTCTCTCTGGTCTTTTGTTATAATTTTAAATGTTATTTTAGTGTTTGTTCTCTTATTTTATTTTACATTGTCTTCTCCCTCTGTTTCTATGTATAACAGCAAAATTTAAATTTTTGGTTTGGTTTAATTTTGTACCCTGATGATGCTTAGGCTAAGCGAAACCGATCGGTCATAAAAAATAAAATAAATTCTGTGCTCTTATACAGAGTTATTATTTCATTTTCATTAACTATCTTAACACTCCAGTTTCGGACGGGGGTTTTAATGTAACGCCAAACAAGAGTTTTATGAGATATCTGAGATAAAGATTAAATACTGAAATATTATCTATGTACTTCTCTCTAAGTATTACCAAAAACAAATTACCCAAGATCGTGTCATGATAACGGTTAAATAATCAATATCAAATTAACTACGTCACTCCCCTTTGGATGGATAGTACCCTTGATTTTTACTTTCAGGTACGGAAATGTATATCAGTTGATAATTTGAAAAAGTCTCAGTTGTGCGTACGTACATACGGACGCACTAGGAAATTATATTGTTTAATGTTTTAATAGTTTCTTAGAAACTAATGTTGACTGGGCCATAATATATTTAAACTTGTATTGTAGCCTACCCTCGACATACTTATGTATATACCTCGTTAACATTTGGTTTATTTTTGGAAAATTGTATTATTGTGTATTATCTATATAAAAAAGATGTAAATAATGTTATATCTTAATATTTGTTACACTTCAATCTATGCGTTCTTACAAAACTAAACCACTGTTCCTACAAGTTTAAACCGCAACTAATTATCGCTAGCGCACCAGCTGAGAACGAGTGGGTTCACTAACACCACACTAATGTTGATATATACACACACACCGCTGATAGCCCCGTTGTGACCTCTCCTTCTTTCTCATGAACGGCGCGCGTAACAGAAAGAGATGTCGTAACGGGGCTCTTAGCGGTAGGACCTTGGGCAGGTTACTTGCGTACGTACTGGCTGTTATCAAACTAAGTACCTAGCCTTTTCAAACACTGTATTTCTGTATGATAAGTCCCAACCCAACTAATGATGTATATAATATGGTATAAAGTCAGAACGCTATCATTTTATGTTAAACTTGTTACACGCTTCGCGCGTGTTATGTTCCCGTTTATACTTTATCTCTAGACATCAAACTTTTTTTTTTTAATGTGACAACTCACAAGAGCGTCCCTTTATGTGCGGTGTACAGACGGGGAAACTACGAGTATATCTTCACCGGAGGCTGGGTAAAATTAAGAGGCGGGTTAGGGAAGGGAAACGTACAAGGTTGCTTGATTATTTTCATCTGCCAGCAGTTATAAGTGCTTGAGATATATTCTTCGATCGTATACCTGCCGAATTGAGCGACAGTGTTTGTATCACAAAGTAAGTTCAATAATTCAGTAAGTACCTACCCAAGTAACCCACTTTATAATACGCTATCGAAATGTGTTTTACGGGTGGTTCAAATAATTTTTTCAAAGGAAATGTAGTTGAAAAGTGTAGTCAATTACGAGATGAAAACGATATGTAAACTGAAAATAAATGTTTCCAATGTTGAATCTGTTAATTTGTGGAGTAATTCCATTTAAATAAACAATTATGATTAATAAACCTTTTGGAGATGAAGGTTTGAACCATAAATTCACGTGAAAGCCTTTCTATGGTAATTAAAATTTATATGTAGAAAGAGTTCTTCGTTCGCAAGTTTTAGTGGACTGACATAAAATCATCATTGATATAAAAATACCATTTATATGATACATAGCCTGTTCAAAAGAAAAGGTGAATTTTGAATTTTCGCGGGCTGTGTACATTCGATTATCGTTTTTTTTTTTTTTTGTTATGTTGGTACACATATGTATATCATATGTTAGCATTATCAGCCATTTTGGATTAGTGGTTTGTTTTTGACAACTGGAAAGGTTAGTCATGTTTTTGTGTGTTCTTCGATTTTTTACTTTTGAAAAAAAATGGATCAAAGAATATATATTAAATTTTGCGTTAAAATGTTGACTGTGGCATTCGGCGAGTCTATTTTGTCTCAAAAAAGTGTTTATAGATGGTACAAGCGCTTTACAGAAGGCCGAGAAGATGTTAATGACGATGAGCGTCCTGGAGTTGTGGAAAAACAAATCACGGATTTTATTCTTTGATCCATTTTTTTCAAAAGTAAAAAATCGAAGAACACACAAAAACGTGACTAACCTTTCCAGTCGTCAAAAACAAACCACTAATCCAAAATGGCTGATAATGCTAACATATGTGTACCAACATAACAAAAAAAAACGATAATCGAATGTACACAGCCCGCGAAAATTCAAAATTCACCTTTTTTTTTGAACAGGCCTCGTATATATCCTCTACGTAATACCATTAATGTTATGGGGGTACGAAATTCGCTCCTAGAAAGGTAATTTCGTGTTCGATTTACGAAAAAAAAAAAACATTTCATTATTTGACTTTCAACATAAAATAAACAACAATAATGTAAGAATTTCGCTCTGGGCTTTGTTAATGCTCTGCATACGAACCAGCCAGGGCCGCGAGTCACACCGAAATCCACCATCCGGAAAATGAAATTCGCTGACCATTTTTTTTGGTGTGTTAAAATATATCATACACCGAAATAATGACGGAAGTGTCTTGCAATTTTAAAACATTGCACGGTAGAATTTGCATGGCATAATTGGATACGTGTAAAGCCGCAGAATTATGCAGGGGACGAAACGTGTGGAGAAAGGTCTCGATGAAAGCAATTTACTAATAAAGATACCTTCTCAAAAACATTGTAGTGGAAAAAAGGTGTAGCCAAAGTTTTATACTACCCAAGGGTCCTAGGTGCCTAAAGTCATTGGGACTGTAGCATTCCTAATTGGGGTACGTATGTTGTGAGGCTGAAGGGATGATGGTGGAGAATAGAAGAGAAAGATTAAGATTGGGAAGCACCTGACTAATCAAATCTGGTCAGTAAGCACGACTTAAACCAATTTAGCATTTTTCACCAAATGCATACCATACTGATATTTAAGGTGTTTCCTACTCTGGAACGTGCAGCAAATATACTACTTTACATTTATTGCATATGAAATATATATCAACATTTTCTGTTCATTTGGATCTTAATAACCTCGGCCACGAGGGGCTAGATAATGATTGAGTCTTCCTAAATATCAAATTAACAAACTACAACTAGTCTTCAACGCCGCGGCAAGACTTATCACCGGCGTATCGAAATATTCCCGTATCTCAGAGCACCTCAAAAATCTTCACTGGCTTAAATGTCCCGAAAGAATCCAGCTTAAGCTTTGCTGGATGGTTTTCAAATCAATTAACGGAATGGCTCCGGCTTATTTATCGGAATTGTGTATTCCTGAAGATTCCAATTCGCGACAGTCAACTCTTAGATCGGCAATGTCATCGGCTATCGGAAGGTTGAAAGAACCAAAGCGCACACCAGACACCAAGTTCGGAGAGCGCGCCTTCGGAGTGTCAGGTCTTAAGGCCTGGAATGGACTACCACATGATCTGAGAGTAATAAAAGACTCGACAGAGTTCAGAGCCAAACTCAAAACTCATTTTTTCAGAAAATCATATCCATAATCAAGATGTAACAAGCCCAATAGAACCAAGAAAACTTTTCATACTCTCATTCCTTAAATTCATTAGAAGATTCTGTTCTTCACTACAAAAAATTAAAAATACCTCCGATTTACTTTATTTTAAATTTGCCCTCATGCCCTAAAAATGAAAATAATAATAATAAAAGAAATAAAAATAAAAAATAAATAAAAATTTAAGTTGTTCTAAATTTTAAGTTATTATGATATGGTGATTGTGTCCTGCCAGAAGTGACCTGCCGGGTAAGTATGTTGCTGTATATTTATATAAACTAAGAATTAATATTAAGTAGAAATTAAGATTTGTACAGCGCCCTTGAGGTGATTTTTCACAAAAACGGCGCTGTACAAATTATCCAAATATTATTATTATTATTATGTTTGAGTAAAAAAGACTCAAATTTTTCAACATTATAACTCATAAGAATCTTGACAACTCACATTTAATTATTCTAATCAATTATTTACTAAGCGCTTTAAGTGGTTACATGATTTTTCGACTTACCAAAGTTTACACTGTACAGCTCTCTAATAACCAACTTTTCGTCAAGGTACCGACGGGTAAATGGGAAAATGAAAAGGTTTTTGCAAAAAAGACTAAGAACTAATTTTCCAGCAGAGTTTTAATTGCCTCCTTTAAGATTGAAAGAATCTCATGTTCCTTTTATGATTCTGCTACTTGCTACTTTTAATGGGATTTTTATTGCCAGTGCTTAGTTTTATATTTTTAATTGGAATTCGCTGGGTAGGTACTATGTAATTATATACATTTTTAATTATAACCAAATTCAATTCAAAGTGTTTCGTTTCATAATGAAATATCTTCTCATATTACTGTTCTACTTATTTAGTATTATCTTGACTCAACTGCCGTTAGCTGCTAGGAGGTCTATGGCTTCCATATTTAGAGAATATTAGACGGAGCAAGTTCTGTGGAGGCAGAAGAAGAGGGAGAAGAAGGTTGGAAAGTTCCATAAAATTCAGATATTATACACCAAAAGCACACAACCATTTCAAAAGAAGTTAAGATTTAAGTGCAAGGCATGAGACTGGCATAGGGAAGTTGAAATATCTCTGAGGCGTATGTGTGACTAAACCATGCATGGTCGTGTTAAAAATGTGGAGATTCAGAAAAACTGCAAGACTGATTTCTTCATCATGAATAAAATTAAGAAAGGGACGCATATATGGTTCGGGCACGTAGATTGAACAAAAATAAGTATAAGAAGAATATATGACATAAAAGTGAATGGATAATAAGTTGAAGTCACCCGAGAAAGACATAGTATTATCAAGGGAATCAAATACTCGAGTCAGGTCATGTCGAAATTCAGAATAACAGTAGAGTATGTATAAGAAGAGTATGAATAAGAATGAAGCAAGGAATGTGTTAATACAGAGTTGTGTGTCGGTTACTCTGCTCTGCCTACCCCTGCGAGGAAACGGCGTGGTGGTTAGTTAGTCAGTTCATATTCCAAGATAATTTTCACAATATTCAATATTTTTGAATTCGAATATTCAAAATCCACTAAAAAAAAGACATGTAGGCACATAGGAACGAAGTTATAAAACTGCGTAGATTATGAAGCGAAAAATCCCAATGTTTTTGGATAAACTTTAACGATTTCACAATCGCTTTAGAAAGTTTTCCAATATGCCAGAAAAAATTCTTCACTTTTAATATTGGCGTGAAAGCACACAAAGGCCTAAATAAATACAGCCTACCCTAAAAACCACCAACACCCTTGTACGGCAGCGAGACACCGAGCAATTTCAAACGTTGGCATTTCTGCGGAATCGGGACTTGGACAATTGGATGGAATCCCGAATCAAATCAAGATCGCTGGCAATCCTAGCTACGTGGTATTATTGTAGTACAGCCAAAATATTCCGCAGTAAAACGAAGCCCGCTCAGCCGTTCCCATCAAACGGCCGCAATTTCCGCCAGCCGAATGGCTTGATAAGAGTAGTATGGCGGATATGCCGCTCCGACTAAACTCCGAGGCGCAAAGAGTGCAACAAGTCTCTTGCCCCGCCCGCATTTCTCAAAGGACGGCGAAGAATCTTGTTTGTTGCTCTTTTGTGGGATGATGCAACGTTGATGTATTCTTCCTGCCCCGGGGAAAATTACCTTCGGAGACAAACTCGCCAACGTTTTGAATTATGTAGAAAAGTGATTTTATTATATTTTATGATGAAGCGTAGACATTTTGGAATGCTTTTACGTGATTGTATTTATTAAAATATACCTTATTTTCAGACCCATCTAAATAAGATTTAAATAGAAAAATTCGGAACAAACATTTTGAGGTTTTTTAACCATTTTATTTACATATTAAGACTCCATAGCTTATAATGAAAATTACGTTGTGAGCAGAAAACAATTGCATTGAGAGAGATATTACAACATAAAAAAGTTAACGTTTGAAGACGCCAGAACCCACTGTTAAACAGTTTTTACTGTTAAACAGTGTGTCTATTAAAGTTATCTTTACTAATGAAACGAAAAAATAACTTTGTAAAAGTCCACAGATATATATATATTTTTTTATGACCGAGCTGTTTCGCTAAGCCTAATAATAATAATGATATTTGGATAATTTGTATGGCGCCGTTTTTGTGAACAATCACCTTAAGGGCGCTGTCATCAATAAGCATCAACAGGGTACAAAATTAAACCAAACAAAAATACACAGTGTGTGGTTATATACCTTTACATACAGAGAGAGAAGACATTATAAAATAAAATTAGACAAAACAAAAAAAAATAACGTTTAAAAATGAACAGAAAGAAAGATTATTATGATTAATTCATTATTTTTAATATTTGTTAAAAAAAACTGATTTTTCAAACTGCGTTTAAGCATCAACGGTCTCGCTTTAATATTCCACTTGGTAAAATATTTATATTTACACATGGTGTATTATTTGCATTATATTTGAATGATTCATCCTTACCGCTTGAAGCTGACGAGTGTTTTACTAGTTGATTTTTGATGGCGCAACAAATTACTCCAACAAGTGCAGTGCATTGGCAATAGAATTATTTAATGTTTTCCCTTCCCTACAATCATTTCGTCGACTGATTCGATTCAAATATGCCGATGAACGACGGAGTTGGCGCTTTAGTATTTTATTTAAACAAGATATTTGCATTTCAAATAAGAAAAAAATAAAGCCTTAGAGTCGTCCGTCCTAATGAAGTACAGATTTTGAGTTCTGTTATTATTTTATTTTACTTATGACAATTATGGTATTTTGCGTTCATCTCCTTTCTATAAAATCGTTGTTAAAAGTAATTCTAGGCAGAATTTTAACTAAATGTCTCAATAAAATCAGACGATAGATATTTTGTTTGGCACTTAATAAATGTATGAAGGATATAATGAATTTACTCAAAGATAACACGTTAAACAAGTTTTCAATAATATGAATTACCAGAGAGGTGGAGCGTATTTAAAAAAAATTATATTTTAATAACTTTAGGAGGTTTGTAAAATATGGTTGATCAAACTCTTTAAACGAAATAAATAAATGTTTAGTTACAAATCGGTAATTAAAAATTAAAAGAAATGTTTATTGACGTATTGACGTTAATTTTAACGGAGTTTTATCGACAAATTTTTCTCTCGGGGTCTCAAAAGTTGTTTATGACGATTTAAAATTTCAAATATCTACCTTATTTCAAATTAATTCGTGCGGAGGCTTCATATAAGACAGTTTAAGTGATATTGCAAAAAAATTACGAATTAAACCCAAGTTTAAATAATTAAACAAATAATAATTGTTTTGTTCCACAGTTTAGGGGGAGCCATAAATATTTTATTTTATAAATTAATTTTTGAACCGGGCCAAAAGTAGTACGGAATTTGTTTTACGAATTTCATTCGAATGCGCAATTTTTGAGACCACTAAAATCGGAAAAAATGCTAACTAACCTATTGTACAGGTTTCGGTTTACATATGATTATTATTTATAATTTTGAAACGGTTAATTCGTGACTAAAATGCCATCTTTATTTCTTACCCCAAACAAACTCAAGAATTACTGGTTAAAGTCTATCGATTACGTCCTGTAACACCATCTATAAATATATTTTAATGTTTGGTACCTTTTTACTTTCCGGCTTAGAGTAACAAGTTCCTATTCCATATACTTTTGAAACCAGTTATTGATAGCTTTAGTCATGGTATCTCTCATTTATGATATATTTTTACTAAACCGAAGTAACGCATGATTAAAAAATAAACCCACAGACACAGAAAAACAGACTCTACGCCCAACTAACTATTACGCGATTCGTAAAAAACATCCGTGACAAAACTTTTTTCAATACATTGAACGATAGCTGTTGAATGCACAGTAATGTTGTCACTGCAATAGAAAATAAAGTTATCTTACGATGTGGGTAATTTTTAAAAGATTTAGGGAAAAATTTTAAATGGTTTAGGGAATATTTAAGAAAATTGAAATAAGATCTTTATTTTCACGGCACCCTTTTAGAGATGGCGCCTGATGTTTTTTGCGCAAATTGAGTTTCTAGTAGATCCGGCGTTGCATCCGAGCTTCATCCCTCTTAGTAGGTTTTTTTTTCCTTTTCGTTATTTAACTAAGAGCAAAAAATATGACGTCTTCTTAAATTTCTTCACTCTTAATGGTTTTAAAGCTCACGATGGAAAAAAATGTAAGACGCTGCATGGGAATTCTCGACATAGCTGTGGAAATGTTATGATATCGAGGGATTTTTCGTTTATGGATTTTCTGTTTTCTGATTTAGAAAATTGTAAAGAAATTCTGTGAAAATAAGAACCCTTTCAAAGCATTGATGAAAAATCATTCCCCCTTTTCAAAATACCTGTGAAATCATGACGTAAATACTCTTTAATCCATATCCGTTTCTTCGATTGGGTAATGTTATTTGGTGTAAATTTGTCAAAAGGTCTATCACCGAACTTCCGGCAAGATCATTTTGATAAAAATAACAAAATTCTCAAAATAACCGTGGCCTTTCAATACGATAGCATAATTTGAGCTTCAACATAAACGTCTACATCTTTTTAGACCTCTTAATTGTAAGCCATTCAAATTCATAAAATAATAACGAATGAAATAAATGTAAGCATTTGCTTAGAAATAATGTTAGAAATAATATGACAGGGGATACAAATTATACTGATGTTACTTCGTATAAAAAGACTACTTGGTTAGTAAGATAGTGATGAAACATTATTATTATTATGTAAAAAACTATAACTTTGTGTGCCTCATTTTGTTTTTTTATCTAAACTGACAAAAATACGGTTATGCTGAAACTGGTTGGCGTGTTCATAAAATTAAAATCATTATGATATTTTGGTTTGTTTTAGAAAAAAAATTAAGCATATATTTTGATAAACTAGTATGTTGTTAATTTTTGAACATTAATTTAAAAATAATATGGCGTTAATTATTTTATCTTTTCCATTATATACATTCGTTACCCGCCTCACTAGACAATAATATCTGTGTGCGTACAGAAGAACGGAATGAGTAAAAAAATCAAGTTTTGTGTTAAGTATGCAGAATTGTTCCTTAGAAACATATCTAGCAAGGAAAAATGAAATGAGTCAGAAAATGAAATAATGTGCTATTATTTTTTGAAAAAGTACATGTGACATGATTACATACAAAAAATGAAATTCCTAAATTTTGTTTTGGCCCTCCTGAACATCTGCTTTTATTGGCTCATTCCGTTCTTCCTTGCGCACACCAATATATGTCCTGAGATAAGTAAAAATATACACATAATATATATAGTTTTTAATAGCAAATAGTTTAACATGAATATAAATAATACTATACTAATTATTTTGACGTTGTTGTGTGAAAAAAACTACCGTGCTATAATAATGGACTATTATCTCAAACAGGTGAATGTCTTTAAAATTAATATTTACATATATCGATAAAACGTCAGATTTTCGAAAACGTTTTATTTCTGTTGCTTTCTTAAGCATTATTACAAATAATAATATGCTTAATTTGTCAAGTTAATAACAATGTTTTAATACTCTGTATACATGAAGTGTGATTGTTTTGAACTATATTTGAATTTTATGTTTTAAAAATTTGTAATCATGCAAGTTAAAATAAAGTTTTATTTATTATTTAAATAATTCAATATTGCTTAGAATTTTTGACACATTTAGGTAGAATAATTAATGAGAAATGATTAGTATTTTGGAGAAAAGCAAAAAGTGTCTGTAATCTATCGGAGGCGCACATGTTCCAAATAGTTTTAATAAATTAGACGGCATCGACAGGTGTGCGTCCTACGCCCGTTATACTACCGCAATATGTTGCTTGTCAAATTATAAACATTCGCTTTTAGGTACAATGGATGGATACATTAGTTTGTAGCGCTAATAAATTAAACAATACCTCTGCAATAAACATGCGTATCATATTTTTTTCTAACAATATTTAAGATAAATAATGGATAAAAAAAAAAAAATGGCTTATTAAACAGATATTTTGTAATTTCCACGTTTGTTCCTCGATGAGTATTAAGAATATAATTTTTTGTCATTTATTTTTCGAGTCTACAATGATTTTCTTTCCGAAATATTGTTAAATAAAAAGATTGCAATACTTAGAAAAAGTGTAAATACCTATTTGGTAGCTCTCCAAATCATCAAACAGCGCGACCAGCAAAGCTCCAATAAAAATGAAAGACACTCGAATCATACGCGCCATTCTGTACACTGACGTTTGGCTGAAACACAAGTGACCGTACTGCAGCGAGGGCGTCCTGTGGGCAGGTCTGCTCTTAGCCAGCTCTCCGAACCATATGTTGCTGTCGTTGGAGCCGATTCCTAAAGAAGCCAACACGCGCGTCCCCCCCGGGTGACGAATCGATACTGAGCAACCGAGCAACCGAGCGACCGAACACCGAGCCGTGTAGTTTGCAGCTCTCTGACGTAGGCCGGCTGTTATCTGCCGCGAGCCGCTGCCCGTGCTACGGGCTACGGGCTACGGGCTACGAGCTACGAACTACGGCTTCGGGCTACGAGCTGCGAGCTGGCCGCTGGCCGCTGGCTGCTACAACCCTACGATAAGCGTGGCCAATCGCCGTAGACTCGCTCCCTGCTCACAACCAATATTCACACTTTAAAAATATATTTAATTCACCTGAAACGATGCGCAAGACGCGCAAATTTTACCGCAAGATTCGTATCTGTACGAAACTCCTGCGCCGCGGAGCGCTCGCGTCCCAAGCGCTTCCGTCCTTCTTTCGATCTAAAACCTAAACGTTTTTATAAGTACTTAATGTATTCACACTCTGTAATTACAACAAATGTATAAACATGTCGAGACGATAGCAAGCGTTGTATTCATTTTGTCGGGCGGACAATTCTCGCCCAGCCGTTGAGTAACGTTACCGAACAAAACTAGCAGGGGGCATTCTATTCATGACAAAGGAGGGAGGGATGAATGAACGAGAACCCCGAATGCGCAAGGGGAGAAAAAGACGCCGAAATGTTAACAGATATTTTAATACACGAAAAAGTTACGGACATAGTGGAACTGTACCTACACAATGTTATTTTGTGCACCTCGCTGGGTAAAAAATATGAATTGTAATTATTACATTACTAATCATAATTCAAAATAAAAGCTTTACACTTTTATAAACAGTCAACAAGTATTTTTTTAAATTTTCAAAAAAATATTTGTCAAAAAAGTTATTACACACCTACGTACGAGTATACGGACAGCATTTTGTTAAACATGGCGTGCCATGATTATATTAAATTAAACTATTGTTACTTGTAACTCGGTTAGCATATGGCGGCAATATATTTTTATTTCCTTTTCCTCTCCCGCGTTGTTTAAAATCGTTTTAATAACGAATATTGTTACAATGTAGAGTTAAAACTTTTAATTTTTTTGACGTAAAATGACTCGCCAATCATTTTTTAGTATTTTTTTCTACATGGTATGGGGTAAATCCTACGTTACGTGATGAGATATAATCAATTTTATTAAAATATGAAAAGCTGTTTGTAAAACAACTTTTTATCGCATGATCTGTTAATGTTAACAAATAATATAAGGTTATTATCCATCCCCCTCTATCCATTCTATCATAATATTACGTTTCTAAAATTACACAGGTAGGTGCGGCGCGTCTGTAGTAAGGTCAGGTCAGCCTTCTAACAAATCATTACTCATTGACTGAACTATCTTTGTGCTGACTATCTTTTAGTGACCAGTTCTGCTTAGCCAGGCATTTCTCAACCATCCCCTTCTGCACCTCCTTCCACTCCTCTATAGCCTTTAGCATCACAGCATACCTCAATTGGGGATGCCATAGTCCCACTAGCTTCGAGCAGTTAGGACACTTGGTGGTATTATCATATAAAAAACAAAATCGACACACAGAATGAAATATAAGATTAAAATTAAAATTAGAAAAAATGAACGGATACAATTTAAAACATTTACCACAGCTGCAAGGTGACGCGACGATGAATTTTCGCAACACAAGTTTGATGTAACCAAGTATTTTGTAAATTAAATGATTAATTTTGATATGCATTTTAAGGTTACTGTTTTGTCTGTCATGTTGTTTTTATTTGCCGTAAACGAATAAAAAACCGTTGATTAAAACAACATTACAACGTTCATAATATTAATTATTGTTATTTTTTCATAGATCCCTGTAATACTGATAAAATGGGAGTTTCTTTAAGAAAATACAGTATGTTTGTACGTAGAAATACTGAAACGCCTTTATTTTCAGGTAGCAGGACCAACGTGTCAAATTTTAATAAATTAACTTATGGTACAAATAATTATCGCAACACATATTTCCCCCCACCATACGAAGAGAAATAATCGAAACAATCTATGTAATAAAGAAACAATTTACATTAAAAAAAGATTTCAGGTTCCACCGGGATTTGAACTTTGAACTTCCATTTGTCGGGCGGTCGTATTGCCAATTATACTAAGGGGATCCTTTTCACATGCGCAGTATTTTAAAATATATTTCTTGAAAATCATATTATTTCAACTTTTTTTCAACGATTCCTGTGTGTTTGCCTGTTTTAATATGGTCAAAATGAATTCAATACTTCAAACCACAATAGAGCGTTAAGCTTTGAAATATGCAATAGAATGAAAAACTAACTTAAAAAGTTATTTTTTCATTTCATTAAATATATCAAATCACTAAGTAATTGCTTTCTACGAAAATTTGAAAGATGCATTTCCTAATGAAAACTGTATTTATGTCCACCTTATTATAGTTTAAAAATATTTTGTGCTTGTAGGACTGAAGGACGCGCAGAGAAGAAGGGGGAAACAAGAAGGTTTGGAAGTAACCGACTCTTCATATAAAGTCGCCAATCATAACTAAAATCAAATAAAGTTTCGATTCTGAATAGCATATTGCACATCAGAGCGATATTATATATTTACTCTGGGACGTGATCCAAATATATTTATATTTATTTAAAGCTTTTCATAAATTTGGAACCCGCGATCTCTGAATCTAAGTTGCCATCCCATGGGTTGCATACAACACCACTCCACAATTTCAGATTTAAGAAATCCATACTTTTTTTTTGGAAAAGCGGTAAATATGACACACGCTGCTGCTTTTTTTAATAATGTAATATTACATATAGAATTAATCGGTTAGGGTACTTTCTCGGTATTGCACATACCTACTACGTCAGCGAGCGGGCGCTAATCAAATGAATTGTACAAGCATAAGCTAATTAGGTTTAATCGCTATGTAAATAAGATTATCTGTTCTCTCTTTATACTTCGTCTTGAATTAGCTATGGTAATGCAGCCCGCGTTCATTATGATCTTTATATTCATTATTAAATATCTGAATTGTTTTAATGGAGCACAAGAATTTTATTCCCATAATTCCATGAAAATTGTCTAATTGTAAATATATCTGTGAGACTTGTGTCTAAATGTATTGCTTTTGCAAGTAGGTACCTAAATAAGTCCTAATTTGATTATACATTGTCAGCAAAGATTGTTACCATGACCGCTAAGTTGCCAGAATTATAAGCGTTTTAAGCTAATTTTTTAAAAACTTTATATCGCAGGATTAAAAAATTATTCATCGCCGCCGGAAAGGCAAAAGGGCTGTAACGCCATTTCGAGAAGTTTACGCAAGAGGACTTTAAAGTTTTTTTGTTTTACAATAAAATTCATAAGTCTTCATTACCTGGTTGAATTTAAAAAAAAAGTCAACTCAGCTAACTCATCACTTTCACTGAGTTACCTGAAGCAACAAAAAGCTTAAAAAGTTCTAAACTTGTGTCGATTGAGTCAATCCTTCTCTCCAATGGTTAATATACTTTTAGATGGCTGAAGCGTTACAAAAGTCTTTAGAATAAAATGAGAGTGAGAGCTTTCGACGTAGATTTTTTTTGATCAAAACTGCATATTTAACTTATTTTTGACCAAAATGTCACTTATGTGTCAGCTCCCAAAAATACACACTTTTTGGCTTTCTAATACAAGCAATACAACACATGATTTATCTGCTAATTCCATTCAGGTAGTTAGGCAAATGTCTAAAGTTTCCAGTGCATACATTTTTTTAACAGGATTCATACCTAAAATTCCATTTAGGTAAAACGTTCTAAAATGTCTGCGCTGGTTTTTAAAATGCACCTTTTACTGACATTTTAGTATGTTTTTTTTATATAATTACGGCTTAAAATTTTTATTCACTGGAAACCTTAGACATTTTCCTAACTGCCCATGTAGAATTTACATATGAATCATGTGCAGTGTTGCGTGTATTAGAATGAGTGACGTTGAGTGCCATTTTGAGTGCTGAGCCTTAAGCCCTTTTGCTCTTTTCAGCGTCGATCTGTATAACGAAAAAAGGTTAATATGCAAACACACAAACGTGACTATAAATAAAAAAAAATCTAAAGTTTTTTTGAACAACATTTAGCGAAGAGTTTATTTTTTTTTTTTTAATATGAATACCGCGCAAGAGTATCAACTGCTCCCAACCGTCTAGAGCCAGTGAGACTATGGCATCCCCAAATAGGGTATGTTGTGAGGCTGAAGGAAGTGTGGAGGGGGAGGAGATTGGGAAGAGGAAGGTTGGGAAGTACCTGGCTATTCAGATCTGGTCACCAAACACGGCTCAAGCCATTTCAAGCAACGTTTCGATTCTGAAGGGTGGTCTTTCACCAGGGCGATACTTAGAGTATCTACCACTCGTTAACGTTGTATTCCAAATAAACTAGGTACCTGCCGAGAAACTGAAGCCGGAGTGGAACTGCGGCTGGGTGCTAAATACAGGAAGGTTAATGACAGGCTTAGTTGGTCGAGGACAGAGACCGAGCCCATTGTTCCGAGGGGTGTTTACGTGAGCGGCGATTGCCATCGATCTATTTGTGTGAGCGCGGCGTATCGGCTAACCTGCCTAATTGTTGGCGTACAAAGACACCCACTTTAACGTAATTGATTTGGGGCGAATAAATGTATTGTTTATTCATAATTTAAAAAACAAACTGACCCCATGTTGACACGCTAGCGTTACCGAAATGAACTTTATACTTATACAAAATACATTATTATTACATTTTAAAAACTGAAGTAAGAATAAAAAAAGTGTCCGTTCACTTGGCCTCCTTTGGATTATACATAAAAAAAACTAACTGACCATCACGCCGTTTCCCCGTAGGGGTAGGCAGAGAGGACAGGCTGCCATATAACTCTTGTCTTGGCACACACTCCTTGCTTTATTCACATTCATACATCGTCTCATACATACTTTTCTGTTATTCTGACTCTTCACATGACCCGGTTCAAGTATTTAATTTACGTGCCATGTCTTTCTCGAGCGTCCTTCCATTCGCTTTCGCATCATATATTCTTTTCACACTCCTTTCTTCGTTCATTCGCTCTACATGCCCAAACCATCTAAGCGTCCCTTTCTTGATTCTATTCATTACGCTCACATCAGCCATGCATTCTTTCCGGATACCCACATTTTTAATACGGTCATCCATGGTTTTACCGCACATTCGTCTCAAGGATCTCATTTCCACAGCATTCAGTCTACTTTCATCCTTCCTCTGCCAGTTCCATGCCTCACTGCCATACATCAGGGTTGGTATAAGCACTCCATTGTGAACTGCTAGACATTGTGGACATTTAAAAAATATATTTATTTGAGATCTCAGTATAATCCCATAAGTTCCATATAATACATAGAAAAAATACAAAGATAATAAAATAAATACATAATAATAAATAAATAAAATTAAAATTGAGCTTCGCTTCAAGACATCATGAATTAATTCTATTATTTATAATCGGGGCCCTCCAAGAAGTCCAGTGCTGCCATCACAATAGTGTTTTTGCTCGTTTCTATTCTTAGTCTGTAGTTGGCGATACGCCTTCTTA
>JAGWCC010001677.1:0-16376 GCA_022651775.1 Drusus annulatus | reverse complement strand
GAGCGAGTTTTGCTGTGTGACGGTATGGATTACAACTAGGCGATGAAAGTTTGCTGTAGGCGTATGCCCAGTCAACTTCAAGATGCGATTCAGGCGATGAAAATGATCATTAATTCTACAATTGTAAATTTTAACTACATAGTAGCCTAAATTTAGTGCATGAATTAATCTAAAAAAAGTTGATTCTTTTGCCACTTAATTTCAAAACCAACTATGACTCAGATCGACCAACTTCAAGCAGAAAATGCTTAGCTAAAAGCAGAAAACATTCAACATAAAGGGCGAATTGTTGAGCTGGAGCTTCTGGTTGCGACTTTTGTAGAGGAAATAAAACTATTAAAAAATGGTCGCAACAGTAAAACTAGCCCTAGCTCACCCTCATCTGATATTGGTCGTAGTAATCGAATCAGTTTACGACCTAAAACAGGTCGTACTTCGGGCGGACAAAAAGGACACAAAGGCAGCACTTTGGTGATGTCAAAAACTCCTGATGAGATGATTGACTATTATCAGGAGTCTCCTATTTGTCAGCAATGTGGGATAGGACTGTCTGAGTTAACCTACCAGTTATCTGAACGCAAACAAGAAATTACTATCCAAAAATAGAACCTAAGTATATAGAATATCATAGTTATTCTTGCATTTGCACCCACTGTAAAACAGAGTCTAAAGCTCAGCTTCCGAATCACTCGAATCACTTGAAAGCAAATATCTCTGAACACGACAAAAAAAGAAACTCGCTGAAATAGTCTGCATAAATAGTCTACATAATATGGATTTTTGTGAAAACTAGACCATACACTACCTCAAAGAGTTACACGGCATTTTAAACGATCATTTCAAATGGAACAAGGCAAGGATGTTGGCGATTGTTCACAAAGGGATTGCCATTCCTATTTTTTGGATGCTGCTCAATAAACGCGGTAACTCAGATACTACCGAAAGAATCGCGTTAATCAAGCGTTTTATCCGCATTTTTGGACAAGATAAAATCGAAAGTTTGGTTGCCGGTCGTGAATTTATCGGAAAAACTTGGTTCGAGTGGCTCAATCAAAACAAAATTCCTTTTTCCATTCGTATCAAGAAAAATCTAAAAGTGCTTAATAAGCAAGGAAAAAGCGTTCAGGTTAAGATGCTATTTCATGATCTGAAACAGGGACAACTTGTTAATTATTCTCGTAAAATCAAGTTGTCAGGTGTTGGCTGTTATGTGAGTGCATTAGGATTGGCAGCGGATGAATTGTTGCTGATTGCCTCAAATGATCGAGATGAAAAAGTGTTTGATCGATACGCAACACGCTGGGAAATAGAGACATTATTTAGTTGTTTGAAAGGCCGAGGATTTGACTTGGAAGACACACATCTGACCAAAATGAAAAAAGTTAAAAAACTATTGGCAGTTCATGCAATTGCATTTTGCTGGGCACATTATGTTGGTGAATGGCAGCATGAGCGACTCAAACCGATCACAATAAAAAAAAATGGGCGCAAAGAAAAAAGTATTTTTAAGCTTGGATTAGATATTCTTATACATGCATTCAAAAAAGCATTTCTGCAACAAGAATGCTCTGAAATTAATTGGCTCATTAAAATATTAAGCGATAAAAATCAAAACATTATGTAGGGTGCTTGTTTTTGTCGTGTACAGAGCAAAATCTAATAAAAAATCAAGCTTAATCAGACTCTTTAATCTTATATGCTCTAATTTAAAAAGATCATACAAGTTACAAATATTTGAATTAGCCTTAAGGTTAATATTATGTAGTTTATCAAAAAACATGATGTTTTGAAGCCTTAGATAACCAATTGAGTTTTAAATTATGGAGGAAATATTTTTTACTTGATTTCGTAAAATTACCCACACTAAACGTTAAAGAGCCATTTGGCTTCTTGATGGTATCTCAACTTCGTTCTAGTGCTTCAATAGGTGCTAAATTAGCGGCGCGTTTAGCAGGAAAGTAACCAAAAATCAGGCCAATTAAGGTTGCACAGCTACAAGCTAAGATCATCGTGCTGGTTGAAAAACGGAGTTGAAAGGTCGAAATGAGGCTGTTTAAAGTCATACCCAAAGTTAATGCAAGCAGAATGCCGATTAATCCGCCCACTAAACAAACAAGAATCGCTTCAATTAAAAACTGTTGCGCAATATCTGACTTGCGCGCACCAACAGCCATTCTCATGCCAATTTCATGTGTGCGTTCGCTCACGGACACCAACATAATATTCATAACGCCAATTCCCCCCACCATTAAGGCAATGAAGGCAATTGATGCAACGAGAAGCGTGAGTGTGCCCGTTGTTGTTTCAATTGTTTCGCGTATGCTGTCGGTGTTGATCATGAAAAAATCTTTTTTACCATGAAGGCGCGTTAAAATTTCTGTAATGTTAGTTTCGGCCAACCCTAAATCAATGCCATCATTCACTCTGATTGTGATATTTCGAAGATGACTTTGGCTGGATTTATGCGTTTCATTGCGCTGGAGTATGGAATCCAAACTTCTAGGTTGGCGCTGGAACCAAAACCCGATGTTTTAGGCGCGCTGACGCCAATAATTCGAACAGGTAGATGACCGAGTAAAATAACTTCACCAAGTGGACTCTGGTTCTTTTGAAACAGTGCATCGCGGGTATTTTGATCAATTACAGCTTCTAAGCGTAATTCAGTCTCGCTGTTCTCATCAAATCCAACCCCTTCATTGATTTCATATCCTCGGACATCAAAGAAGTCTGAACCTACTCCTGAGATGGTTGCGTTCACAGTAATATTGTTAAATTTTAAAGTCGTATTCGTAGCAACCGTAGGTGTCACAGAATGAACATAAGACTGTTGTGCTAAGTAATCTGCATCACTAGGCTTTAAACTGCGAACCCTGCCAGCATTACGATCTCCAAAGCCAGAACCAGGATAAATTTCTAGCGTTGAGGTGCCTAATCCACCAATATCGCTCAAAATCTTGTCAGAAGAACCATTGCCAATTGCAACAATGATCACGACCGATGCGATACCAATAATGATGCCTAACATAGTTAGAAACGTTCGCATCTTTTGCATAAACATCGATAAAAGTGCCATTTTGAAGGCATCGAGCAGGCGAAAGTAGGCAGCGCTCAGCGGCAAGGCATTTTTTTTAGGGATACCTTTTTTTTGATTGACTTCAAGAGCAGGTTGATCTTGATTTTTGTCTGGTTCAATATGGGAGAGAGGCGTTTCGGCATTGATTTGATCACTGATGATGACGCCGTCTTTGATTTCTATAATTCTTGCAGCATTTTGAGCAACTGAAGCATCATGCGTGACCATGATAACGGTATGCCCTTGTGCATTGAGTTGTTTTAAATGAGAGAGCACAGCCTTGCCACTAACGCTATCAAGGGCACCAGTTGGCTCATCAGCTAAAATAATTTCGCCACCATTCATGAGTGCGCGGGCGATTGAAAACGCGTTGTTGTTGGCCACCAGATAATTGGTTAGGATAATAATCTGTACGATTTTCAAGCCCTAGGTTTTGTAGAATTTCACCAGCACGGCGTGCTCGGATTCCACTAGGTACACCAGAATACATCGCAGGGATTTCAACATTTTTACGCGCAGTCAGTGTATTTAATAAATGGTATTTCTGGAAGATAAAACCAAAATGCTCGCGGCGCAATTTTGCGAGACTATTTGCATCAAACGCAGCAATATTCTCACCATGAAAATAGTAGTCGCCAGAACTCGCAGTATCAAGACAGCCGAGAATATTCATCAAGGTTGACTTACCAGAGCCTGATGCGCCCATAATTGCAATCATCTCACCTTTGTTGATGATTAGATTGATATTTTTAAGAACAGTGGTAGTGGTATCACCCGTTTTGAAATGTCGGCAAATATTTGAAAGTGTGATGATATTCTGAAAGTGACTCATGGTTTTCCCATTCCCCTTGGCATTTGAGATGATTTGGGGTAAGTTGAATCGGAAATAACAACATGTTCACCTTCGTTGAGAGCTTCTAACACTTGCACATAAATATTATTATTGAGTCCAAGTGTTACGATACGATTTTCGACAGTACCATCCGCTTTGAGTACGCGAACAGTGCCTTGATTTGCTGCGTTAGTTTTATTTTTATCTGATTTTGAGGAAGACATTGCTTTATCAATTTTTAGGGCAGAAGCGGGAATCACCAGCGCATTTTTGACCTCATCAACCGTAATTACAACTTGTGCTGTCATTGAAATCTTCAGTTTTGATTCGCTGTTATCAACATTAAATAACCCATTATAATAAATGGCTTCGGACGTATTAGTAGTTTTAGTATCTGTTTGAACTGATTCAGGCGCAGGTTCAATCTGATCCAGTTTGGCATAATAACGCTTTTTATCACCAAGGATTGTGAAGTAAACGGGCATTCCAGGTTTGATTTTTATTACGTCAGCTTCAGAAATCTGAGCTTTCACCGTCATCGTTGACAAGGTTGCAATTTTAATCAAAGTGGGTGCACTTTGAACCGAGTTGACAGTCTGTCCCTCATCGACGACCAAGGCAACGACTATACCATCCATCGGGGCAGTGATCTTAGTGTAGCTTAAATTTAAGATTGCGGTATCAAGGGCGATTTTAGTTTGACTGATTTGGGCGTCGATGGCTTCTATTTCTGCGATGAGGGCGTCTAAGTTTGCCTTTGCCGCATCCAGCTCGGATACTCGACTTGCCCCTTGTTTACTTAGAATTGATTGCCTTTCTAGAGTAAGTTTAGCATTTTCTAAATTTGCAAGTTTTGCAGCTTTTGTTGCTTCGATATTTTTAAGTCGTGCTTTTGCATCCGCTAATGCATTTTTTTGGGGCAGATCATCAATTTCTACCAATGGCTGATCTTTTTTAACCATGTCGCCTAATGCAACATGGAGTTTTTTAATTTGCCCAGAAACTTGTGATCCAACACTTACTTGTTTAAATGCCTGTAAGGTACCATCAGCTAGGACAGTCAGCGTAATATCCTGAATTTTTGCAGGTTCAGTGAGATAAGTTGGCGTACTGGTTTGATTCGCATTGAACCAAAAATAACCGCCTAATCCCAAGAGGATAAGTAAAAAAAAGAGTGTCTTGGTGTGGCGAAGTAGAAACTTTGTCATTATTAATCCTTTAGTTATTATAATCTATTGTTATATTTGTCCTTAGCCTGATGCGTATGATATTGACTTTTAAATTGAATGCGCGATAAAGAGCGCCAGAACAGACAAGAGAAATATAAACGAAATGAGAATGTACACTTCTGGATCAGCAAAATAAAGCGGATTATTGATAACAGCCATTAGCGCAATGGCACCAAGTCCAGAGAATATGAGTCCTATCAGGCTGAATAGAACTTTAAGTAATAATTTAAATTTGATCATTTTTTTGAAATATTGCAGGAGTAATATACAGGGAATAATTGCAGATGAACCTAATTTTGCTTTATTAAATATACAGTGCATTATTGGTATTATTGTGTGCAAGAATGATTAGTTGACCATTTCTTAATAGAGTATTTCTAATTCCCTATTTAATTTTACTATTTCTAATAATAAGATTGTAATTTGTTGATATATTATTATGCGCTGCTATATTACTAGATGCATACATTGTATGTACTGATCGCTCACTGAATTTGTTTGATAGTATTGAGGACGCTAATCAGACTGGACAGTTACTGTTATATTTTGCTACAAAAAATAGAGACAATTTGAAATAATACAAAAAAGGGTTGTTGAGACCCTTATTTGTATTCAGAGTCTTTTATTCACTTTTATTCACTTTTATTCACTTTTATTCACTTTTATTCACTTTTATTCACTTTTATTCAGAGTCTTTTATTTAGATACTTCGATTCTACGGGTTGGAATACTACAATATTCACTCCAAGAACCCGCGTAAAGTTTAGAGCCTTTGATACCTGCCATTTCACATGCCAACAAATTATGGCAAGCGGTAATTCCAGAACCACAGCTGTGAATCAGTACTTTTTCCTCAGAGAATTGAAGAAGGGAATGCCATTCACTTTGCAACGTTGATATCGATTTAAAGTGGTTGTCAGCATCGTTGTTATGTGAAGCAGGGCGATTAATTGCATGTGGAATATGTCCTGCAACGGGGTCTATGTTTTCTTCCAACCCTTTAAAACGAATTTCTGGACGTGCGTCAATCAACTGGATATGCGCATCATCCAAATGATCTTCGAGCCATTCGATTTTGACGAGCATTGCGGTCTGTATCTCTGGCACAAAGTTTCCTTCAGTCGTTAGAGAAGGAATTTCAGAATCGATTGGGAGGTTAAGCATCGTATAAGCGCTAAAACCACCATCGAGCACGGCAACATTATCATGTCCCATGTATTTTAAAAGCCACCATAGACGTGCCGCCATCATTCCAGAGTCATTATCATAAATAACGACCTGTTGATGTTGCTTTAAACCCATTTGTCGAAGTGTTGTTGCTAATATATTAGTGTCTGGCAACGGGTGATGGCCATTGGTTCCTGTTTTAATGCCTGAAAGGTTTTTATCTATGTGTAAAAAGTGTGCGCCTAAAATGTGTGCTTTCATATACATTTGATAGCCTTCATCAGGTAGGGCAAGATTATGGTGTGTATCAATGATTAATGGGTTTTGTGAGGTAATTTGTGTGAGTTGGTACGGTGTAATGGTTGTAGTAAAGTACATTGTAATATTCCCTATTGCCTATTTATATTGGCGAATTTTAAATCACTATAACTTTATCATAGTCCTTAGGCATTAAAACTGATAAATTTTAGTATACGATTATTTTTCGTGACGCGACGATGATCTTTTTTAGAATAAAGGTTAATACTATTATTAACCTTAAGGCTAATTCAAATATTTTAATTTGCAAATAAATTATTAAAAACATCATGTTATATAGGATTGAATATCTATGAATTGCCCTTAAGGTTAATACAATGTAAAAGTTACAATTTCGTAGATGGCTATTGGGTATGCATCTTGAAATTTCTTACATTAGGCACGATAAAGTAGTCATATGAATATTTTGGTGCTTGTTCAGATTTAAACAATGCTCATTGGTAATATCATCAGTCAGGAGATTTCTATGAAACGAATTTATGTGATGCGCACATCAGTAAAGTCACTGCAAAAAATCATCAGTATTATTATGGGATTGGTGATTGCGATCGGTTTTATTGTGATTGGTTTTTATTTATTATGGTTTTTATTAATTGCTGCAGCAGTTGCCGGTATTTTTATATGGTGGAAGTTATATAAACTTAAAAAAAACCCACAATTCAAAGCATTTGTGGATCAAATGCAACGGACTCAAAGTGGGCAATCGAGTCAAGAAGATGCTGCTTTTGATTTTGAAAATACCCCTAAAAGCGCCGATCAAAAAAAAGGGGTGGTTATTGAAGGTGAGAGTCGTGAAATCCATTGAAGTCAATTTGAAGTACGACGTAAGGATTTTGGTGTAAGGTGGCTAAAATTCACTTATAATCACGTGGTACGTTATTTAAACATTTTAAAAATTGTTTGCTGACAATCCTAAATTTGAATAAAAGGTTATTTCATGTTGAAAAAAGTTGCTACCGTGTTTTTCTGTTTAATTCTGAACTTAGCGCAATCGGAAGAAAGAGAAACTCCGCCAGTATCATCCACTCAAACGCCAACAGCACAAGCAGAAAAGGGGCAAGACCTTTCAACTGAAGTAAAAAAAGAGACTAAGGGGGATGAATCTGTGGTAGCTAAAGAGAGCGAAGCCGCTAATCCCCCTCAGTATGCGGATAAAAATTTGAGTGATGCATTAGAACAATTACGCAATGAAAAAGATCAGCTTCAAACAGAGTTTGAGAAGTTATTAGAGCAGCAAGCTAAAACAAATGGCCTCATTAATGAGAATAAAAAATTGAAATCTGATTTAAATGCATTGCAGAATTTTAAAAATGAATTAAATGAGCGTATAGAATCAGATAAACAAAAGATTGACGAAAGTGAGGTTTTGGCTCAAAAATTAGATCAAGCGCTTAAAAAGAATGATGAAATGGTACAAGAGATCGCCAGGTTATCTGCTAAGATTACCGAATATGAAACACCCAAAACGCGACAATATTTAGTCAAAATGGGTGATACATTACCAAAAATTGCCCAACGAGAGTGTCAAGACAAAGTAACTTGGGAAGATATTTATGCTTTGAATCGTGGCGTTATCAAAAATCCAAATTTATTATTTACTGGTATGGCGCTTACGTTATCTGCAAGCTGTATCTAATTGATTAATTATTGAGAAAAGTTGTTGTAAAATTCGAGCAGAGTGAGGAAAGTGCGTGTGCAGTTAATAAAAATCAAATTGATAATTGCATATGCCGTGTGTGTGGCGAGTGGATTGTTTTCATCAGGTGCTATTGCGCAAAATTTACCATTAAACGTTATTCAAAGTGGATTGTCTGGAAATGACAGTAAGGCTGAACAGAAGGTTATTGCCATACCAGACCCTTTAAAGCTGGAGGTTACTTGGTGGCGATATGTCGAAACTGCCAAAAAAGAGGCACTTCAGGGTAAATTAGATGAGTTTTATGAGCGAATAGAGAAACAAATCCAATCACTCTCAAAAGAAGATCAGGACGTATTACTAAGTACGCACGAACGTATTCGTTCTGCCATGGCAACTTACATAAAATATAAAACGACAGTTGATCCTGAACCTAAGCCCCGTCCTATTGTTTTTGAAAAATATAGTCTAAATCAACTGATTGATTTATTAAAAGTTATTAGAGATACCAGTAATCAAATTGGCCGCGATCAACTGGAATTGGATGAGTTAGATAAACAAATTAAATCCAGTGAACGTAGTTTAGATACATTAACCGCAGCCTATTTAGAACTAGATAAAACCAACCCGAAAAAATTTAGCTTGGGCTTAGAAATTATTGCGCAACGTTTTGAACGTGCGGCCTTAGAAGAACGTACGCGTATGCGCCACCTTGAAAATACTTATTTAAGGAATTATCTCAATGAGTTGGAATTGGCGCGTGAATCTGCTACAAAACGTATAGAGGCAAGTCCAGATGAACGCCAAGCGCTTGAACAGGAAATCAAGCAAGCGAATAACGTGGTAAATGAAGCAGCAGCAAGATTGGCTAAAGAACAAGCATCTAGTATCGCAATTAATCAGGTAACCGAAGAGGATAAGGCTGCAGTGCGTTATCGCTCGCAGCGACTTTTACGTGCTCAGGTTGTTTATGCCATCTCCGAAGTTGTTTTACTAAGCCTTTATAATGAACGTGATTTATTAGCACTCCTGACAGATGAAGCTCCGAATATAGAAGCATTGCAGCAAAATTTGGCGGAGCGAAAGTCTACTTTAGTTGATTGGCGTTCAAAGACAGACGGATGGTTACAACAAAATGAAGCTGATCGCTTACGCAGTTCTGATCTGCCTAATGAGACAGGGGCAAAAGAAGACGATCAAAGTTTTATTAAGTTAATTAATCAGGATAGGATTTTATTGTCACAAGAAACGTTGACAAGTTTGCAACAATTACAGGCACTGATTGATGATACACAGTTTCTGGTTAATCTCACTGAACAAAGCTTATTGTCAGGGCAAGGATTTTTTAATCGCTGGTGGGGGCGTGCGCTACAAAATACCGATAATATTTGGATTATTGCACAGGATAAATTGAATACATCATTGTTCAAGATTGGTGATACGCCTGTTACTGCCTTAGGATTTGCGCGTCTTTTACTGATAGTAGTAACAGCTTGGTGGGTTGCTTTCTGGATTAATAATATCTTGATTAGATTGGGAAAGCGTGGTGAAGGCGATCAATTACCTGCATATTATCTGGTTGGTCGTTTATCGTATTATTCTGTCATTTTGATTGGTTTTTTCTCGGGTCTTGCTGCGGTTGGGATTGATTTTACCAATTTTGCACTGGTGGCGGGCGCGTTGGCAATCGGGCTCGGGTTTGGTTTACAATCAATTGTCAGTAATTTTGTTTCGGGGTTAATTTTGCTGTTTGAACGTTCGATTAAAGTGGGCGATTTTATTGAGCTGCAAGGGGGAGAGATTTGGGGTGAAGTAAAAGAGATTAATGTTCGGGCAACGATTATTACAAATAATGATAGCGTCGATATTATCGTACCGAATTCAGAGTTTATTAATACTAAAATGCTCAATTGGACGTTAATGGAATCCATTCGTCGGGTTCGCTTCCCCTTTAGAGTGGCGTTTGGAACGGACAAAGAATTAGTCCGAGAAGCCGTATTACTGGCTGCGGAAAGTATTCCGCATACCTTAAAGGGAACCCCAGGGCGCAATCCTTCGGTATGGTTAGTAGATTTTGGCGAGTTTGGATATCATTTTGAACTGGTTGTCTGGCTCACTCCGCGTGCTGTCAAGCGACCAAATGCAGTGCGAGCTGCCTATATGTGGGCAATTGATAACGCTTTGCGTGAGAATAATATTGAGATCCCAGTCCCGCAACGTGAAGTACGTTTCAAAGAAAGCGCACCCATACAGTTTGAGCGCTTTAAAAAGCCTGTTTCTGATGAAATTGAGGATTGTGAAGGCATATAAAAACATGCTACCCAAAATGCTAGAATCACACTACAATACCCTCCTAATTTACTTATAGAATAAGCGCGTAATTAATATGTCTGAAATTTTAAAAAATACTGTCTTGGTTGCAATCGATGACTTTAAAGGGGTTGATGCAAAGGCATTTTTGGTAGACACCATCGTCGGTTATACGGATTGGATTATTATTGTGACGGGGACATCTACGCGTCACAATAAAACATTGGCGCAAAAAGTAGAAGAAAAAGTCAAAACCGATCTGAATATTAGGGCAATTGGTACCGAGGGTGAAGCTGAAGGTGAATGGATACTTGTAGATTTTGGCGATGTTGTTGTTCATGTTTTGACTGCTGAAATGCGTGATTATTATCAGCTTGAGAAATTATGTCTCTAAGTTTGATGTCATTGTTAATGATAAAGTCCGCTAATTGGCGGATTTTTAATATATTAATTTATTTCTTTACTTGCGGTCTTTTTTGCGTTTTCTATTATTTCTAATTAACTTATGAAAATTACTTTAATTGCAATCGGGACACAAATGCCATCTTGGGTGACTACGGGTTTCACTGAGTATGCAGGTCGTTTACGGCAAGATGTGAAACTTGAATTGATTGAGATCCCAGCGGGAATTCGTGGAAAAAATGCAGATACAGCCCGTATTTTGCAAGAAGAAGGGAAGCGTTTACTGAATGCTATTCCGAAAAATGTTTTCATTGTTGGGCTGGATGTTCTTGGTAAAGTAGTGACGACACCAGAACTCTCTTCTATGCTCAAAAATTGGCTGACGCTAGGGCAGGATATCGCGATTTTAGTGGGCGGTCCAGAGGGCTTTGCACCTGACATTAAGGAGAAATTTAATGCCATGATTTCCTTATCGGCTTTAACTTTCCCCCATCCATTAGTACGCATTATTTTGGCGGAACAAATTTATCGGGCATGGAGTATTTTGCATAACCATCCGTATCATCGTGCTTAAGTCAAATTTAATCTCTTGTTTATTTTTATCCCATTTTTATCGTAAGTGAGTGTCTCATGAATAATCCAAATGATTCTTTAAGCTATGCAAAGTCTGGTGTTGACATTGATGCCGGTAATGCTTTGGTTGAAAAAATTAAACCCTATGCAAAAAAAACCAAACGTGCTGGTGTGTTAGGGGGATTAGGTGGATTTGGCGCTTTATTTGAAGTACCCGTTGATCGTTATAAAGCACCTGTTTTAGTGTCGGGTACGGATGGCGTTGGTACTAAATTGAAATTGGCGCAAGATTTGAATCGGCATGACACGATCGGGATCGATTTAGTCGCCATGTGCGTGAATGATATTATTGTGACCGGTGCTGAACCTTTATATTTTCTTGACTATTATGCAACGGGTAAGTTATCCGTTGATATTGCTGAATCGGTAATTTCAGGTATTGCTGAGGGTTGTTTACAGGCAGGCTGTGCCTTGTCTGGTGGTGAAACTGCTGAAATGCCAGGCTTTTATGAAGGTGAAGCATACGATCTTGCAGGTTTTGCAGTAGGCATTGTTGAGAAATCAAAAAATTATCGATGGCTCAAAGGTAAAAGCGAAGGATCAATTGATCGCGGTGGCTTCTAGTGATTCCTCATTCTAATGGTTATTCCTTAATTCGTAAAATTATGGCGCGTGAGGCGCCTTCCAAAGAAAGAATTGATCAATTAATTGCACCAACGAAAATTTATGTTAAGTCGATACTTTCTTTACTAACCCAATACGATGTGCATGCGATTGCACATATTACAGGGGGAGGATTGACCGAAAATATCCCGCGTGTTTTACCAGAAAACACTAAGGCGGTGATTGATTGTCGTCAGCTTGTTTTTCCTGAAGTATTTGAATGGTTGCAACGTGTTGGTCATGTTGAGTTTCTTGAGATGGTGAAAACATTTAATTGTGGGGTTGGTCTTGTTTTGGTCGTTGCTGAATCAGAAGTTACCGCTGTAATGGAAACATTAACCCAGTTAGGTGAAAGTGTATGGCATCTTGGTGAAATACAAGAGGTTGTTGGAGATACAGACGGAGCTTCGCAAGATGCATACGTTGAATATATCAATAAACCGCAATGATATTATTAATATAGTTATTTTCAAGAATTGGGCGAATGGATTGATTTATATTAAATGATATATTTTGTTTCTGATTGCAGTAGATTTTTTTTTAGGTTCTTTATAAGGGATTTTGGGATAAATGACAGCCAGTGCGGCATGAAAAATGGGTAAATGTAGAAGCGTGCTATGGCAACATGGTACGCGTGAGTGCTCTTATTTTGACATGTATCCCCGTCACCTTTGAAGATTCTGCTTTGTTGACAGCGCACCCTCACCCGAATCACTTACCTTATGTAAGCGCATCAGGTCTCAGATAGGTGTCGCCTCGCAGTATCTCCAAATCTCTTGGGTATAATTATTCATTGCCTTTTTTTAATGTATTTCACCTATTACGAATGGTTGTCTGAATGTTTAGTAATAATCCTCTTAACGTTAATAAAGCAATTAAAAAAATTGTTGTTCTCATTTCTGGACGTGGTTCTAGTCTCCAAGCAATCTATCACGCCATTATGTCTGAGAAATTGCCTGTGGAGATCGCACTGGTTGTTTCTAATCGGGAGGATGCTGCTGGTTTGGTTTTTTGCCAAGAAAAAAAAATAAGAAGCCGCATTGTTCCAAGTAAAGGCAAAGCGCGATCTGTATTTGATAGTGAGTTAGTTCAGATTTTATCCGAAGAGAAGCCAGATCTCATTGTGTTGGCTGGGTTTATGCGTATCCTTACGCCGATATTTGTCAATGCATTTCCAAATAAGATTATCAATATTCACCCCTCATTATTGCCTAAATATAAGGCCTTAGATACGCATCAACGTGCAATTGATGCCCAAGATCAGAATACTGGAGCAAGTGTTCACGCTGTGAATACGGATCTGGATGGCGGGTGTATTATCGCTCAGATTGTAATGCCAATTTATGAGTGTGATACTGCTGAGCACTTGGCAATGCGTTTGCTGCCAGAAGAACATATTTTGTATGTGTACGTTATCGGGTTGTGGGCGCGGAATCTGTTACATTTTGATGATCAGGGTGTTCATTTATGTGATCAAAAGCTGCATTCACCAATACAGTTAAGCGCGATCTAAAGGGATTGCCTTTGAATCGCGCCTGATTTTGATTAGGGCATATGTTTGCCACGGATGATATGTTTAGATTTTTCCATAGCTTCTCGGAATGCCTGACCACGATGTAATGCCAAAGCGACAAAGAGGATGTCGATCATGCTTAAGTCGGTTAGTCGGGAGGTCATTGGCATATATTCATCTGTATCTTCATGTACACCAGAATCAATACATACGGTTGCCATAATACCTAGACGAGATTCTTTGGGTGCAATTGCAATCACAGGACAGCTATTTTTTGTAGCCAGTTCTGCCGACTCCAAAACATCACGACTCATACCTGTATGAGAAATAGCGATCACAGCATCTTTTAGGCCGAGGATGCTGGCAACAAGCGCATGAATGTGAGAATCAGTATGTGCAGAAACCGCAATGCCTACTCGTAATAAGCGTTGTTGTGCATCCCTTGCAACCACACCAGAAGCACCATGGCCAAAGCAGAGCACTTGGTGAGCCGAATTTAGAATGAGGACTGCTTTTTTAACCATGACAGGATCAACTTTGGTACGTGCTTGCAAAATTGCCGCACTGACACCATTTAGAACCTTATCGATAATAGCAGGAATATCATCACGATCAGATACCTGATCATGAACAAATGGTACACCCGCCGAAAGAGATTCACTGAGCATAATTTTAAATATCTGATAACCTTCACAGCCACTGGCTCGGCAAAAACGAATCACAGTTGGCTCTGATACCCCTACTTCGTGGGCTAATGCCCCGATAGAAAGATCGATACATTGATTGGGATGTGCGACCACCCAGTCGGCTACTTTTAATTCTGAACGTCGTAATTTACTTCGAGAATTTTCGATGCGAGCTAACATATTTTTACCTTTGAAATAGATTGAATTAATTCGGTTGTTTAACTTCTATACTGTATTCATTTTAACGATGCACCAATACTAGTATAAAAAAATAGATAGGTTAAGGAGGAGTGCCACATAATATTAAGAAAATAGCAATTCTTTTAAAAAATAGTCAGTAAGAGGTTGAGGTTGAAATGTTGGATCAAAAATCAGAATGCCTGTAGGCAGGTAGTAACTGCCTTTAAAAGTGCTACATTGAAATCTTATAGGTTTTTCTCTCGCATTACCTAAATTAATACGGTTAATCTATGCGGTTCATAAAGTATTCGTATTCTTTGTGGCTAAAAATAGCCAGATCTTGGTAATATTACATAGGAATCCCAAGCCTATATTGTAGTCATCTACTAGCAGTCTGTTCGATTTGTAATTTTGCCAAAAAATTATATAACTAATTGTAATATTAGATAATAAAATTATTAGAAAGAACGGGTGTAGTAATATCAATAAATCTATTTATATATTAATACATGTAGATATTAAAAATATCAAAGAAACTTAATTAATCCAAAAAATTATTTACATTGATTTCAATATGTTATGAGTCAGATAGACTGCTAGTTAAATTTATTTAATAATAAATGTAATGCACATTGTGCGCCGAGCAAGGCAGGAAACTCAGCAGTTACCATGATCGTCGGCATCGCTTTAACATAGTAGTCTCACAAATCTTTTTTCTCAAAACATTCCCGAAAGCGGGAATGGACAAAAAAGTCACCAAGTCGGGGCACAAGACCACCGCCACTATACATACCCCCGTGAGCACCAACCGTTAAAGCAAGATTGCCAGCCACATTACCCAGCATGGCGCAGTAGCGTGATAAAATTTCAATAGCCAGTTTATGTTGATGTATTAAGCCGTGCTCAAATAATTCCTTAGGTGTCCAAAGTAAGGGTTGACCATGTACAGTAGCGACGCCTTTAATTAAGTTGACAATACCCCGTCCACCAGATAGTAAATGTTCAACACTTACAACAGGATGTTCCTGCATCACTACTTTTACTATTTCTATTTCTTCTAAATCCTGTGGTGGGTACAGAACATGTCCCCCTTCACAAGGAAGTGCCTGATATCTTGAGCCAGTGTGAATGAGGCTAGCAACGCCAACGCCTGTACCTTATCTGATTAATGCCATTGTTCCATTTGTAACGGCATCACCTTGACCAATTTTGATTTGTTCATCAGGACGTAAATGCGGTAAGGATAAAACAAGGGCTTCAAAATCATTGATAAAGTGTACAGAGTTGACACCAGTATTTTTTTTGGTTGTTGCGATCGAAAAGGCCCAATGTAAATTGGCCATTTTCAGTGCGTCATCTGTAATCGGGCATGCGATTGCAATCGCAATATGCTCTGGCTTATCCAAACCTTGGTCGGTCAGATATTGTAAAATAACTTCACAAGGCGCATTAAAGTTAATTCACGGATAAATTTTCACTTGTTCGTAAGCAGAGGTTTCCGTCATCTGCACAGCAATACGAGAATTGGTGCCGCCGATGTCTGCATAGATAGCAAAAGGTTTGTTCATCAATTATCTCCTGAATTATTTAAATTTATATACCCAAAAAAGATTTGGAGATACTGTGAGGCGACACCTATGTGAGATCCGATGCGCTTCTAAGGTAAGGGATTTGGGTGGGGGTGCCGTCAACAAAAAGGATTAAAATGCGGTTAAATGAGGGCAAATTTTTGGGGGGTTAGCTTATTTAACCCCAGACCCCAAAATTTGTCCAAAAAAAAAGCCCCTTTTTTTT